>CAJQZN010036216.1:25606-47143 GCA_907164685.1 Colias eurytheme | reverse complement strand
AATATGAGGTCAAAATTAAAATTCAAGATGGCGCCGACGAAAATTTTACACATTTTCGTCATGGGTGTCATTTTCATGGTTATTGGGGTAGCTATTAACCAATATGAGGTCAAAACTAAAATCCAAGATGGCGCCGACGAAAATTTTACATATTTTCGTCATGGGTGTCATTTTCATGGTTATTGGGGTATCTATTAACCAATATGAGGTCAAAACTAAAATTCAATATGGCGCCAACGAAAATTTTACATCTTTTTTCTCTTACGCTTGAGTATGCTCAGGAATAGAACCCTTTCATTTTTCAGGGTCTGATTCGATGTGGTTTAATTGTTATTAAATAAACAAAAATAATAATTAATAAATAATTATTAAAAAAAATTATGAGGCGTGCACTTTTGGATTTTCCAAACTATTTTGTTTTATTTTCAGGAATAACTTCATGATGTTATTTAAGTATGTTTTACTCACTGATTCAGTCATAAACGGATCAACATTTTGCATGGGTTGCCAGGACATTCCCATCAGCATTCTATCGAGAAATGGCTTAAGTCTCATTCTAGATGGCTGGAACATTACTTCTGGAATTGATAGCACCTCAGACGTTTCTCCAGATTTCGGGCTAAGAACCCTGAAATATGTTTGCTTAATTTTTCATAAATGTTAAAAAATAATCAACACTGTAACTAATTATGTTATTCTCTTATTGTTACATTTTCACATCTGAATCGGTGATTGACTCAATTTTGATTTATAAATAGAGGAATAAAAAGACTCTTTTTCCCGCGAGACATATTGGTTGAAGGAAAATAAATAAAACATATTTTATCAACTTTTGACGTGACAACGTCTTATAATTCGATAGAGCCGGCTGCACGCACGAAAAAACATGACTCATGCGGCGTTACCTCGCTCTGAGGCGTTCCGTGTAAGGCTTGAAGTGCAAGCGAGAGCGCGGAACGAGCGACAAAGAAGCACAATCGGACGATGTCAAGTTCAACTATCGTCAGTAAACCGACTTTACAGACAACCAATTTTTTAAATTACTGAATAATAATCATACCATTTTCTACCTATTTATATTATTCTATTATTTCTATTGTTATACATACTCAATGTTTCTTTACGTTCATCATCATTCACACCAATTTCCACAACCTTTACAATATTTTTCTTTGTCTAAAATATACTCACATCATTTTGCCATCAACAATGGAATGTCCAAACCTCATGGCTGCAGCAGCAAACTCGGCTGTTAAAGAAGGATTCACGAGGGAATCGTAGCCAGTAGAATAACCCTTAGGAGATGTTATTTTGAACAACTTCATTACTTTTGGACCTGAAATATACATTAAGTTTAACAAACTGTAAGAAGAATGAGGATTTTATTGTATGTTTGTTAATTCAAGAATTATTTTCTAACTTAATAAGTTAAAGAAGGAAGAAGAAAAGGATAAAGTTGTTTCTAACTTTGTAAAATTCTTCTGAAATTGAAAATTCTTTCATTATGAGTTGCCTTATTCCTAACATTTTTAAGTTTCAGTCCACGATAAGCTAGGCTTGTATAATATAATGGAGGATGGTGTTTCTTGCCGGTTTTTCTCCGTAGATACTGCTTTCCGAATCGGTGGTAAATGTTAAAAATATGTTATGACGATTCGAATGTGCTTCTAGATGAAGTCTAATTGAAAAAAAAATAATGTTTGACTTTGAATGTTCTATCTTCACACTTAAGTCAATTCTCTGACTCAAACTTACCTAAAAGCAGTGGCAACCATTCCTTATAAATGATATTTTGGAACTCTGCTTGTACGATCCTTCTGGCTTCAAAGAAAACTTTATCATCGTCCCACTTCGGGTTTATCAGGGAAAGTTCTCGAGCCACTCTATTGTGCTCTCTGATGAAAAGAGTGTTCAGAACTGTGAGGGTTATTATCTGGTTTCCGTGATTATCACCTGTAAAAAGATAAGCAAATAAGAGTTAAATCAAAAGTGCAAAAGATTAGTTAAATATTTCTTTAAACTTTTTCGTACTTAATAAACTGATCATACAAAAAAAACTGCAAAATTAAGTAACAAATGCGAGTTAGGATGCAAAAGATTAACTATACTTCTTCGTTCTTAATAAACCGATCAAATAACACAAAACAGCAAAGTTTTTAATATTATGTACATCTTCCCTTGTTCCAGTAAAGTTTAAATTATTGGAAAACATGCATTTTGTCAAATATCTCATGAAGGTTTATCACACATGATGAATTCCAGAAACAATGTATCACAATATATCGCAGTACTTTGTGCAAACATTCTTACATACTTCACCAAATCCATACTAATATTATAAATGCGAAAGTAACTCTGTCTGTCTGTCTGTTACTCAATCACGCCTAAACTACTGAACCAATTTTCATGAAATTTGGTATGGAGATATTTTGATACCCGAGAAAGGACATAGGCTACTTTTTATCCCGGGAAAATGACGCAATCCCGGAAATCCCACGGGAACGGGAACTATGCGGGTTTTTCTTTGACAGCGCGGGCGAAGCCGCGGGCGGAAACCTAGTATTATATAAAATATAATTACCCGAATCAAAACAGACAGCACCCTGACTCTTGACCAAACACTCCGGTTTCTGCGTAAGCGGGGGCAGTTCTCTACTAAAATCATGGAAGGTCTTCAGCAAGCCACCAGGAGCTCGGAGTGAGTTTAACTTCTCTAGAGAACTACCGTATATTGGGGAAAGATCTGGGTAGTGGGTTGCACCATTCATCTAGAATTTAGAAATAGCAATGAGATAGGAAATCAAAATTTAAAACAATTCTTATCTGTAAATGAGATAATAATATTAGAAAAATGTTGCCTAGATCTCTTTCTGTTATTTAAATCAATAGTTGCACACAATTAGATAAAAAATTAAGAAAAAAATGTATCCGTTGTTTGTAATGCCCCAAACATTTTTTGAAGTGAAACTTTTTTAGGCGCATTGAGAGTAAATTTTCAAGGTCGCATCACCGCAATACCTGACGGTATTGCGGCGTCATGGGGTAAGGGGACGATTTTGGTATTTGGTACTTCTGACACGTATAATCGGCACACAGACTCTTTCTTTTTTGCAGAAAATATACCTGCTTAGCATATCCGACAGAGCAATCACTCCACGGCGCAAGCTGTGTCCTCACAAAGTTAAGGCATTTAGTGTGGAACTGCTTGTAAAAGGGATCAGTGTCGGCCACCGGGATGGCGGCGCAGGCCCAGTGCTGTAGCTCTATGGGGAGGGCAGTTCCATCTTGAGAACAGCAGGATATTCCGCTGCCGTTGGCTGAAAAATATAGGCTTTTGCTAGAACTTCAGTTGGTATATTAGAATGCATTCTATAGAAAATTATGGCAATAATGACAATAATGTGATGAAGAAAGAGACAGTTGTAGTTGATGAAAATCGTAACGATTAATTCTATACTAATACATAACGCGCTAATCTCAGGAACTGCTGGTCTAATTTGAAAAATTCTTTCGGTGTTAGATAGCCCATTTATCGAGGAAGGCTATAGTCTATATATCATCACGCTAAGACCAACAGGAGCGGAGCCACGCGGGCGAAACCGCGAAGCGCAGCTTAGTTAATATAATCTGAATGGTAAATTCATAATAATTATAACAATCCAATGAAAGAAATGGTTCCTCAATGCTCCAACACTTGATTTCAAAGAAGCGATGGCAATAATTTTAAACAAAATACAAGAAAATAAACCACTCACCAGTACTAAAAACAACTCCAGAAGTAACATCATAAGCCAGCAAGTGCCCAAACTGCATGAACATAAGATTATGTGACCGGCTCGGTTGATGAGCGTCCGGGATTAGAACACTGCTCACTTCTCGAGCACTGGGAAGGTGGTTACCAGTTACTGACAGACGGAACGACCATGTGCCTGGAAATAGATTATTTAATTAACATTAACCCATTGAGCCCCGAAGCGATCTATTGTATTACACATTTTCTATTGTTCTGTAATTCCGGGGCCTTACATACGGACAATATTTGTCAATATTGTATCGAATATAATCGTATATTCGAAATGTTTTGAAAAATTCGATCAGGAGGCGGGATTCGAACCCGAACTTTTAACCGCACCATATTTTGTTTAAATAGTATGTTAAACAGTATCTAATTTAACATAACGAAGACTTTTTACTGCATGCCATAATATATTAAGTTTCGTCATCAAAATATATGAAACAACGTAAAAACAATGGCGTGGAAAGGGCTTTAAAATTAACATTGGTGATGAAGTGACAAGCATGAGGTACAAAGCGGTTCAGCACTGAAATCTCTGAGTCAATTATTAAAGTTATATAAATTTTTAATTAATAACCCGTTACAATAGTACCACAGGTCCTAAAAAATAAGCGTCTTATTTCTGTGAAACTATATTTTAATTTTAAACGAACGCTTTACCTATTTTGCTTACCATAATATTCATAAAGATACCAAAAACGTTACCATCTCGATAATCCGGCGGCAGTAGCCTCTCATACCCAGTGTGGCTTGCCCCCCAACTCGCTTGTTGCGGGTTGTTGCAGCTGCCATCTATACTTCTGTACTTATTGGGTGCTGTGGGGCAACTGGGTTGGATTGGGCATAAGGTACCTGAAAAAAATATTTTTCATCGACTTCCAAAAATAAATAGTAAGTTCTATGTTCATCTGGTAATATTGTAGAAGAAAAGCTTATAGTAATGCGGTTATTTCAAAATCTTATAAATTAATCTGATTAGACAGACAGACAAAAATATTCATACTAGATGTATTGTTAAAGTTTTTATCACATATTTTTATGAATATTATGTAATGCTTTATTTTTATTTCTTTTTTAGACGTTATGATATTGAAATATTTAAAACAGACTTCTTTATATGCATACAATATACATAATAATATTACCATCCAAATGATCAGTAAGACCCAGAGCAAGCTCGTGATCGGAAAGCGCCTGCCGATCTCTCAACTCCTGTGCAGCGAATAGATTCACCAGTCCACTTTGTCCCAGGATGTTAGCTTTTTTGTTGAACGTCATAGACTGTAAGTCAATACACATATTTAATGTTTATTTTATGAGATGCTAAAATAATTACTGGATCGAACTATTTATATATTTTGAATTGTTGACAAAAAATAAGCAGATATGAGATAACATTTCGAATATAGCATAATTTCTGTTATAATGTTTATTAAAATCCAAAATTATGTAAGATTTCAAAAACTATTGAAATCATTCTAATATTATAAATTTGAAAGTTTGTGAGTATGTATATGGTTGCTACTCTTTCACGCAAAAACTGCTGAACCGATTTTCATGAAATTATGTAAGTATGTGGGTTTTTCTTTGAAAACGCGGGTGAGGCGTCACAGGCGTGATCTAGTATGATAATATATAATACTTACTAGATGATGACCATAGCTCGGTTCGTGATCCTGGACTATCGTGCCGTCCTTGTCTGACAAGATGGCGGCTCTTTCCATCCAATCTAGCAGTCGTTGTCTAGATATATTGTGGACTTCTTTTAATTCTGGTATGTTGACTGCTGCGCGGAATTTGCGGTCGGCTTCCGCTGAAAACAATACAGTATATATATTTTAATCTTAATATATATATAAATCTCGTGTCACAATGTTTGTCCTCAATGGACTCCTAAACCACTTAACCGATTATAATAAAATTCGCACACCATGTGCAGTTCGATCCAACTTGAGAGATAGGATAGTTTAAATCTCAAATCGTTTTAGAGAAAGCGGGCGGTAAGCTAGTTTCCTTATAAGTTTTTTTTAACTACCTATTTATTCTGTATTCTGTCGTGTATATTTGGAAGGAACACAATGATGATTGAACTTATTGTGTGGATAATAATCGATTAAGGATAACTATTAACTACTATAGCTAATTTTTTAGTAAAACTAAGCAAATTAATATGAAATTAAAAAGAAAATTGTCATGAAAGTAAATGGTTAAGTTCTTAGTAAAGTATTGGCATGCTATTATGCATTCAATACGTGTGTTTATTTAATTATAATCTTCTTACCAGCCAATCTGTTCCCTGTGAAACAACAAACACCTATATGTTCTTTATTAATATGACATCTTGGATTATAAGAATGTGGTCTGGTGTGAGCTGGACACTGCACTTTCGGGACGCACACTCCGCCCCGGGGACAGATGGAGCAAGGCGGTGTTGTTTCGTGAATGTGCTCTGGAATTATGCGTTTTGAGTTCTAAAATGTGCATAATCAGGTTATAACTTGATATTTTGAGACAGTTTGATCATAGACAATATGCAGTTAATATTAATTGCTAGTAAAAACTATCAGGGGCACGTAGAATGTTACACAAAATATATTACCTTTTTTACACGCTTTATATTAGCTTCACCTGTATGTTTGTTTGTTTGTAACCGACTTCTTTGGGCGCGATTTAGACCCACTTTAAACGGCCAGATTTCGTTCAAACTTTGTAGATTTATTGAGGACCGATGACAATACACTAATTTGATAAAATTATTCCATTTTTTAGTTCGGTTTCTATAAAAAGCGTGTTTTTTAGTTTTTTTTAACTATTATTATTTTGTGAATATTGTTAAAACAATGTTTCACGTTATCACGTATCTGACAAGGTAAAAAATTAGGTTATAATTGTAAGCATTTTTTTTCTGAGTGAACATTTTATGATAACCTTTATGAAATTGATTAAGCAGCATTTGCATATTATTTATTAACGAAAATTTAAATAGCTGATGTAAATTTTAGTATTACTAAAATAAATAATTATGATGCATTATTATACTTACAATTCAATTTTATTATTGATCCAATGTGACGAAGGCAAAAAAGTTACCTAGCAGATTTATTAAACACTAGCTTTCCGCCTGCGGCTTCGCCCGCGTTTTCAAAGAAAAACCCGCATAGTTCCCGTTCTCGTGGGATTTCCAGGATAAAACCTAGCCTATGTTACTCGTGGATAATGTAGCTTTCGAATGGTGAAATAATTTTTAAAATCGGTCCAGTAGTTTATGAGCCTATTCATTACAATCAAACAAACAAACAAAGTTTTCCTCTTTATAATATTAGTGTAGATAAAAAACAATGGATCGTGAAAACCACATTGTCAAAAGTCATTCCTTGTTCAAAAATTGTTTATTAAAATAAATTAAAAATCTACTTGCCTAAATCATTGATACCATAATGCCCTCCCAAAGCTTCACCATTGCACAAAACACTGAGTGGACAATATATCACCACATACACTAATATATAATACACTAACCTTGTAAAATTCATTGTAATAATTGAATAAAATTATAATTTACAATGAAACGCGTGGGAGTCATGCTCGATCGGTGGCTGAAATGACAGATAGAATGGCTTGTGTGATTTATGTGACGTTTTGAGGGTAGTTGTAAAAATTAAAATGACCAATAAACTCAGTAAAAAATCCTAAATTCAAGGGTAGGTAAGTATTTTTTAGATGTAAGAAGTGATAGATATTTTAAAGATGTTTGGAAGCCAGTTTTCTGGTACTCTTTCAAGTTTCGGGCAACTTTTTGCATCCTTGGTACAGGGTGAGTAAATTTATAATGAATGTTGTGATAATGGAAAGCTATTATTCATTTTGATGATGTCTTAGTTATGTGCTATTGTTCACAACCTATTGTCAGTCATTTTATACAAGTAGCTTGTGGGTGAAGCATACACGAAAAACAATGAACACATTTAGAGTACAATATAATAATGCATTCAGGATGTTCATGGGATTGCCACGTTTTTGTAGTGCATCTCATATGTTTGTATTATACAGAGTAGATGATTTTTATGCTATATTAAGGAAAAAAATTTTTTCAATTAGGGATAGAATTAATAAAAATGATAATAGTATTTTAAAAGTTCTCAATAATGTACATAATTTTATCAACAAAAAATGGCTTGTAACTCTAAAATCTAAAAATAAGTATATGTAGTTTTACTAACATTAGAATTAAGTACTACTAACAATATATGGGCAATGCTGCCTGACATAAATAAATAAATAAATAAATAAATTAGTTAAATATTATAATGTCAACTTTGTAATATATAAAATTTGTTTCTTAAAAAGGTTTGTGTGCCACTAAATTGATCATTGTTTAAGATTAAATGGCGTGAAAAGAAATTTATCACCTTTTATTTTGTTTTAGATCTCAGTGGAACCATCACAGGATCTTTGTAGAATTGAACACTCTTGAGCAGTGTCTGCACTTTGCTGAGGAGCGGGGTATGATTCTACGGGAGAAACTCTGTAGCCGCCATCGACAGCCTATGACTCTTCATACATTTGGGGGACAACTTGGTTCCTTCCGTTGCCGCAAGAGCACTTGCAGACATAAGTCAGTGGGTCGCTCCAAGGGAACGTGGTTTGAGAATGTACATCTCCCCATAAATATAGTATTCCAGATTATGTACTTATTTAGTGTGGGAGCGGACTATAACGCTGTGCAGCGTGAAACTGCAAGACGAGAAAGAGATACAGTGTTATCAACAAAAACAATAGCCGATTGGTTCTCATATTGTCGGGAGACCATCGTGGTGTAAGAATTGGAGCACCAAGAAAGTGGAAGAAAAATAGGTGGACCTGGGAAAATTGTCCAGGTAGACGAAAGCAAATTTGGAAAACGCAAGTATAACCGAGGCCGCCGCGTTGAAGGACATTGGGTCCGGTATGATTGAAAACGGCAGTCAGTATCTGAGACTGGAAGTGTGTCCTAATAATGAGAGATCTTCTGAAATACTGGTGCTACTTATAAAGAAACATGTTGAGGAGGGCACAGAAATCCATACAGACTTCTGGAGAGCTTATGATTGCCTTCCTCAATATGGATACATTAACAAAAAGTGTAATCACAGTGACTCAGAACACAGATTTGTGGTACCAGGTGGGACACACACCCAGAGGATTGAGAGCCAGTGGAGAAATTTAAAACGAATGTTCGCCAAGGACCAATACAAAGGAAATTTCACCGACTGGCTCATAGAGTACAATTGGAGGAAAAAAATTATTGCTAAACATAAGGATCCCTTCGAGGAATTACTGACTGCTGTAAACTATGTAACTATACAAATAAATATATTATTATTACATTATTATTTTTATTTCAAAAATCCCAATTCAATACAGAAATCCTTACTGTTGGTTAGGTTAAGTTAGTTTTTTTTTTCCTGAGCGAAGCGAGGGCCATCCCACAGAGCGGGGAGGGCAATTTCAAGTCTTAATTCGCGATTTCCTTTCCCATTCTATCCTAAAATCGTGGGATTTGACTAATTAAACCCAACCTAACCTCAAAACTTTAAACTCCAATATCTCAGAAACTAAGTGACTCCTGACCCCCCCTTTGGGGGAAGGGTTCCCACCCTTCCCCCCCTCCCCCCCACAAAAACCTTAAATTCCTGGGTTATATTTGTACAGTCCTTCCAAAAGGAAAAGTAAGTAAAACGAAATAATCATAAAAAAGTTTATTCAACAATTAATATAAAAATATGTACACGTTACACTCTCAAGCTAAATCACAAAATCAGATCCTAGATTAACATCTGCTATAGCCTATACCTAAGTTTTACCTTATCGCGGAATTTAAGTTTTTCGTTCAAAACTAGAAACAATCGCCTTTGAGTTCAGATTAAACTACTATCTTTCAAATAGACACAAAAAATATAAAATATCTACATTCCTCAAATAAATAACATCAAGCATTTATTTATTCAACTATTAAAAAAACCATTTAAATTATGTCAAACGTTAACGTTTTTGTTAAGGTACCAGGCAAGTTCTTATGGGTAGAAAAAGTGAAAAGGAGCAATAGAGCAGAATTATAGTAATCTATAAAAATAACGCTAATTAAAAGTAAATAATCTATGAAATCAAAACCAACTGAGTAATAAAATGACAGTAGACAGTATTCTTCTGAAGCTAAAGTTTATCTAAGGGATCCATAAAATATAAAGCTCACAATGTCAAATGATCTCAGCATCTTAAATCGACAAATACGTAATTGTATTCTCTGTACATCTGTAGAAACTATAAACTATGGATTTAACTTCGTCATTCAGGTCAGAATTTTTAATTAAATCTTCAAACATCGTCTTCAATAATTTGTTCTCTTTTCTTGTCTGACGGTAGAAGAAAGGCTAAAAGGGAGCCAACTGAAAAAAAATATTAACAATATCAAATTAATTATCAAAAAATATAATATATGATTAAAAAAAATGTGTTCGTGTACTAGTGAACACACGTAAGAAGGGAAACTTCTTTATGACCTTTTTTTTCAAAAAATAATTTACTATATGCAACTTTACAGAAATACGTCGAATCATGCGTGGTAGGGATAATAAAAAGATGGCGCGTAACGGAAAAATGTCACGCGTAACGAAAAAATGTTACACTAAATTGTTTTCCAACCCCGATAAAGAAGTTTCACTTCAAAAACAAATGAAATTGTTGGAATCCGACTTGAAGGACCTTAACGAATCATTGATAATTTTATTTAACGAAATGTCTACCTTTGTTGAATTTAATATGGACATATTCATTAAAAATAATACTTAAATATAATAAAACGTAATAATAAAAATAACTTACACAGCGATAATCCTCCGAAGAAGTAGAAAGCTAGTTCACAATTGTAAGCCAAAAGTGATTTCAGTATATTGATGCCAAGCGCTGAACTACCTCTACCTAACATCAAAGTTAGGCATACCGCCATTGCTCTGTAAAAACATAAATATTAAATAAAAAATAGCGTGCGTGTCAGAAGTGAAACTTCTTTGGCAAGATTTAAAGATACCAAAATATTCGCCTTGCTCCAGGACGTGACGATATTGCCAAGCGACCTTGAAATTTTACTCTTAACGCCCTTAAAAATTTTTTAACTTCAAATAATAAATCTGTGTCTGGGTTTATCTTTAAAAGCGCGGGTTCTCTTTAATCTGCTTTTGTCGTATTTCACATAGACAACTTTAAAGTGACAGATCCCTGGTTTAAAGTTAGACCGTGTTTAAATTATTTTGTGGTAATCTATACCTACTATCTATACTAATATTATAAAGAGGAAAGGTTTGTATGTATGTATGGTTTTCACGCATAAACTACTGGACCGATTTTGATGAAATTTGACACAGATAATCTTTAGACCCTGTGAAAGAACATAGGCTACCTTCTATTGTGAAATATGTACCACGGGCGAAGCCGGGGCGGACCGCTAGTATATCTATAAAAACAAAATACTCACTTCACATAAGTGGGATATATTTCCACGACGTAAATAGACAGGAAGGTGAAGTTAATAGAGCTTATGATGTACATCCCGAAGAGTACAGCATTGAGGATGTAATGGTGTGACAGGTTCAGGACTAGAGCCGATATACTGGATACTAGCTGGAATTCAATTATATCTATACTTATATGATAAAGCTGAAGAGTTAATTTGTTTGGACGCGCTAATCTCAGGAACTACTGGTCTGATTTGAAAAATTTTCTATGTTGGGTAACCCTGAATGGAGGAAGGCTATAATATATCATCACGCTAAGACCAACAGGAGCTGAGCCACACGGGTGAAGCCGCGGTGCGCAGCTAGTTTACAATACACAAAAATATGTAGTTATGCAAAGTATGTGCATAAGTTTAGATAAAACAAAGAATAGAAAAGTCAACGAGACTGATTCAATAAATATACTGATTCGCAGTTAGTAAAGGTAAGTTTTGCTCAGGATCGTCGTATAAAATAGTCAACTGTCAAAGACATTCACATCTTTTAAAAGAGATCAAAACCACAATTTTTTAAAGAAAATGCTTACCTGGAATGTAATCAACATCCGTTTCTTTCCAATAAGATTAATGCTAGAACTGAAGATGACGTTCATTACTGACAATAGGAAGTATATTGAGAAAACTGACGTCATGGCGAAGACGTTGAGGCTGCAGTCGCTGTTCTGAAAGAAATTAAAAAGTTAAAATAGGTACCTAAGGGTGCTTTTCCACCACAGATGATAGTTAGCACGCATCCATAGCACATAGCACGCATCCTTCCATAATATTATAATGAACTCGTTGGCCTATTTGATCTGTAGTAGATCATATATGCAGTTACATTTAAATTTCAAAATTTTAATTTATTAGTGTTTCAATTTTCCTAATCTATCTTGATTTAGAGCAGCGTCGTTCGTGGCTAAAGAACCCGATTCTGGAGCGACAATAACGCCCACAAGTATTATATGATGACAAGACTTATATGATGATGATGTGAATGGCGATAAATTGTTTAATCTAGTCCGACGATCACGGAGTGCATCGAACCAACTGCGATCATGTGCCTTACAACCCTCATGAATAAGACTACGCCAAGAAGTACGGTTTTGGGCGAGCTTTTCCCAGTCCGGGGGGTTGATCTTGAACGTGGACATGTCACGTTTCACGCTGTCTTTAAAACGTAGCAAGGGTCTTCCGATGCCTCTCTTCGCATGTGCAACTGCACCGAGCATTACTTGTCTCGGCAATCGGGAAGGGTCCATGCGATGGACATGTCCTAGCCAACTCAACCGACGCTGCTTAAGCAGAGCTCTAAGACTGGGCAACTGTGCAATCTCTAGGACTTTTGACGTGACAACGTCTTATAATTCGATAGAGCCGCCTGCACGCACGAAAAAACATGACTCATGCGGCGTTACCTCGCTCTGAGGCGTTCCGTGTAAGGCTTGAAGTGCGAGCGAGAGCGCGGAACGAGCGACAAAGAATCACAATCGGACGTTGTCACGTTCAACTATCGTCAGTAAACCTACTTTACAGACAACCAATTTTTTCATTAGTAATTCGGTCTTTCCATGTTATACGCAGAATACTTCGCAGACAGCGCATGTTAAACGCATTCAGCCGATGTTCCTGCTTGGCGTACGAAGTCCAGGTCTCAGCGCCGTATAGGAGAATACAGTAGAGTAGATCGGTAAACAATCATCTTCGTTTTGGTTTTTAGATGTTTATTCTCCCACACTCTTTCTCGGAGCATCCCAAACATTGCTGCAGCTTTGCCGATGCGACTGTCAATCTCGGCATTCATGGAAAGAATGCTCGTAACAGTTGATCCAAGGTAAAGAAATTTATCGACTAATTGTAATGGAGTTCCATCTAGAAGAAATGTTGGTCTATCAGTAAATCCCTGAGCCAAAACAACCGTTTTCTTAGTGTTGATAGACATCGAAAACAAAGTGCAAGCGCGAGAAACGCTTGCACTTTGTTTTCGATGACGAAATTTGCAACAAAAGCTGCGTCATCTGCAAATAAAAGCTGGTCCACAAAAAGATCTAGGCGGTGTCGCTTAGATCTAAGTAGAGAGGCGTTAAATAGTTTACCATCGGCTCTGGTGTGTAGATGTATACCTTGCTGGTCATTATTAAATGCAGTGTTCAAAAGTAGTGAAAAAAATATACCGAACAGTGTAGGTGCCATAACACAGCCTTGACGGACCCCTACGCGCTATGAAGGGTTCCGAGGCTTTTCCATCGTACACTCCTCTCGTCTCTTTGTGAAATGACTTTATCATTGAGAGTAATTTGGGAGGACAGCCGATAAGTTCCAATCAGAATACAGACCATCCCTGCTAACTGAGTCGAAAGCCTTATAATAAACTATGAATATGAATATGATTGGTTGATGTCAAATGCATCTTCAGCAACGTAGCATAGCACATCTTTGGTGGAAAAGCACCCTAAAGAGGAGATTATTTCATGATATGTTGTGACTTGGAATAAATAAACAAGCAAAAGAATAATTAATAAAGATTGGTTCTAAAAGTTGATTTATAATTTCAGATTAATCTGCTCTAAAATGTTTTAACAGAACATAATTTGCCTTGCCTGATACTTTTTTCATTTTTGCATTTTTGTAGCAACGTTGAAAAACGTGCGATTCTATTAAAGCCTTTCAAATAATAATTCCTGGAATTAACTAAAAATAAATCAAACATACATTACCTACTTTTCTCTTTATAACATTTTATGTTGCTTGGAAGAAATTGCTATTCAGTAATAAAGCAGCCAATTGCTTCTTATTTTTCTTAAAAATATTGTGTACAATAAATAATAAATAAATAAGTAAATAAACATTCTAACCTCAACTGTAGTGTGATTCCGAGCAAACCTCAGCATGTCACATAAGCTGCAATCCGTATCTCCAGCCTCTACAGATCGCATGAAACCGTCCAATATAAAGGGGAGCCAAATTAAAAATGGCTGCATGCTGAAAACATACATAAATGCATTTCTTTAAAAAAAATTGTCTTTTTTAAAGAATAAAAATAAATCGATCTTGAAACGGGATTCGACTTTTATCTATTCTTTAAAAAAATTTAAATGCTATAAAATAAAATTCGAATACGATGTCTTTTGGACAACTTTTCAACTGAAACAAAGAGTAAAGACAACTTATAAAAACTATTAAATGATGATACCTACATTTAACAAAATTCTCACCTAAAATAACAAATAACAAGCAGCACAGATAACAACAAAGTGCTCTTCAACAAGGGCGGCTTGAACAACGTGACGGTTTGCGACGCGAACGACGACCACATGCTCGCTCCGGCCGACTCGCCTGTACTCTCACCTAGTATTATTGATTCCACCTAAAAATAAGGTGATTAATATCAGCTTCTGGATAAAACGGCAAAGAAATTGCCTTTGTAACAGTATGCAGTAACCTATATGTACTCTAGCTGTGCCCCGCGGTTTTACCCGCATTGCTCCGCTCCTATTGGTCTTAGTGTGATGATATAATAAAGACTTTAGCCTTCCTCAATAAATATGCTATCTTACACCGAAAGAAATTTTCAAATTTGACCAATAGTTCCTGAGATTAGCGCGTTCGAACAAACAAGCAAATTCTTCAGCTTTATAATATTTATATATTATTGTACCTATAAACTATTAACTAGTGCTCCATTTAAAAGTTATACCAAATAATCCTGCTATAAAACATCATGGTAACCTTTTTCCATGATCTTATTATTATTTTCTAGTGTCGGAAAGTAATGGTTATATGTATATCATTACGCCAACTGGAGCGGAGCGATGCGGGTAAAACCGCGGGATACATATTTATATCATTAGAAATAAATAAATAATAACGTTTATTTCTTATTCTTTTTCATAGATGTGGACATCTATTCATTATAGTTTTGAATAGAAATAATATGATATGGTTTCAACAAATAAAAAACACTAGTATTTAAATCAATTATGTACATTGTACATAATATTATCATGTTTGGAGTTTGTGTCATTTTTTTTGTTACACGCATAATTGATATAACTAGATAGACAGTGATAAAAAATTTCTTGATAGTTTAGAGATTGTATTTAACTCTAAACAAGCAGAAATAATACGCTTCTGATAACGTTTAAGAACTACAAACAGTGTTTATAAAAAAATAACAGACATTAAAATGCTTTGTTCGCGAAAACAGTCATCTATCATAATGGAAAATCTTATAAAAGCCTATGTATTTTAGATAATATCATATTTTGCACATTGGGTTATTTTTTTTAATAACTACTAATTTGTTATGTCATTTGACTTTCTCACCACATCTAAATATAAGAATTTTTTATTACCACAATTAGGATTTACCCACTATATAAGCTTATCAAAATGATAAATAGACATGTGTGACAAAAATAAAAACATTTACCTCGACAAGGATAAATAAAGTTATATATTTGAAAATGGTAAACAAATCGGGTCCTTTTAAATAAATATATCATATAAATACATACAATCATAAATTTTACAAACTAACTACCCCAACAGACCTTCAAATGCTTGAAGTTTCTTAATTTTTATAATTTAAAGTATTTCTTTGATTCTTCTACAAACATGACAGAAGTTAAATCAGTCTAGCTGTTCTCGAATTATAGCTTGACCCCTTAGTCAAATGAAAACGAAGACCCTTAATTTGTTTTTATATAAATACATGTTTCGAGATAGCGAAAAGAAACCAACTCACCATATATCCATCTCGACTCTTCCCCGTATTAAAGAAATATATGTTTTTCAACACATCTATAGCTTTTCTATCTTCACCAATCCTGACCAAGAATCTTGGACTCTCATAAGACAACCAGATACCAAACGCACCAATTAAAGATGGCAAAGCAAATATTATGTTCAGAAGTCGCCATGATAGGAAATGTATGTCCAGAAATGGGATGTAATAGGAGATATTTACGTGTAAAACTGGTATGGATAAAACTGTAAAGGAAATTTGGATTTTATATGGAAATGTTTAAAATAATGTTAATAAATATGTATAGTTGAGGAGTTAAAATAAAAAGAAATAAAAATAAATAGCAATATAATAGACATCCATATTAAAAACAAAATTGAAGTGAACCAAGCTAAAACATCGAATGTTAAACTTATGGATGCTCCTAAACAAGTTGAAAACCAAAATAAAAAAATAGAACAGTGGTACTTACTTGCCATAAGCGCGGAAGCGAAAAATATCTGTGTGCTCAAACAGGAGACGAATATAGATCTCTTATTTTGTGGAGTTGATTCACTTAGAAAAGTTATTGCAACTGGATAACTGGCTGCTAAACTGAAAAACGCAGGTAAAATCAACTGAAATTCCAAGCGAATAGCTAAACCTAGGTGTGTACAGTTTAAGTTGAAAGAAGATTCTAAAAATATTTAAATAACATGGTCGTTCTATTCAAATTTACATTATAATTAAGTTTTATCAAAAAATACAAATTTAATCATTTTCAAAGGAACCCATCGAGAAATTGCATCTAAATCACAATCATCGTTATCATAACATAGAAACAGTACGAAATTAACCATGATGCCCTGCAGGTAGTTGACAATTATATATCAGCAGATAAACAGAATTCGTAATTTTCTTCACGTTAAAATCACGTAAGAATTTAAAACACCTTATTTACATCTCATAGTTATCACAAAAAATCTGACAATATAAACTCACGCAGTAGACGAGAGAAACTTTAATAAGCTCAACACGATCCAATTTGGTGAGAAGGTAGCCAAGAACCCAGCAGAGAAGCCCATAGATAGGGACCATAACAAAATCTTTCTTCGACCTCGCGTATCAGCTAGGTAACCCCAAATTTGAGATGAAGCTATAATACCTGTAAAATAAATCTGATTAGAAATAACTCATGATGTTTAAAGTAAAGAGGAAATTACATTTTGGACTATAATTAAATAGGAAACCTTCTAAGTATTTATTGCTATATTTTCAGCGTAATTTACGTTATGAAGTATTCCTTAACTTATAAAAGAGAAGCATCCCGTCTATGGATAGTTAATACGATCCTGGGGCCTTAGACAAAGTAACAATTAAAAAACGATAACGAAGTTATTAAAGGAAAAATGTATGGGATTGACATTAGATAGACCACGTGATCTAACGCGGCGTATGTCAATCCCATACATTTTTGCCTTTTCTAACTTCGTTATCGTTTTTTAATTGTTACTTTGTCTAAGGCCCCTGATATTTCTTGTTATCATACTTTATAACTAAACTTAATTATGGAAAATTCACATTTATTTTGCTTTTCATTGAAGTAACGTTATACCTAGATAAATAAGGATTAATAATTATGTATTTTATGACGCGTCTTTCCTCGTTCAAAACAAATGCAACGAGAATGTAATAATAAACTTTTCAATCTAGATTTAATCTCATTACCGTCTGCTATCGGAAGGCAATCAGATAACCTAGACCTAGAAGTTACCTTATCAATGTTAATAGAAAATAACTTTCTAACACTATCAATAGCGTTGTTGATTATCTGAGCAAATAGACTTCTGTATCAGTTTTAATAAACAAACATTGCATATGTTACCGGCCAAACCCGATTTCAGGACAAACTAGTTTTGCCTAGGCTAAACTAGTTCGTCCTATACACGATCGGATGAACTGGTATAGCCTAGGCCAAACTAGTTCATCCTAAGACCAATAGGATAAATCAGTTCAGGCTAGGCCATACTAGTTTATCCTAAAATAAATACGTTAGGTTTAGGTTAGGTTAGGTTAGGTTAGGTTTCTTAAAAAAAAACTACACAGAAATAGAGGCCCCGCGAAGCGGTGCTCCGTCGACGCGCAAAAAAAATGGCCTAGCATGAACTGATTTATCCTATTGGTCTTAGGATGAACTAGTTTGGCCTAGGCTATACCAGTTCATCCGATCGTGTATAGGACGAACTAGTATAGCCTAGGCAAAACTAGTTTGTCCTGAAATCGGGTTTGGCCGGTAACATACATTGTAACAAACAATTTAAAATATATATTAACAATCAATTTAAAATAGATATTATCACAGTTAAAATCTTTAACTAAAAAATTGCAATTGCCAAACCCAAATTGATAACTTCGTTAAATTTAGAAAAAAATCATGAGTTCCAATTGATAAACAAAAAAACCTTAAGTCTCAACTTCTGAATTATTTGATCCATGTTGTAAGTTTGTCTAAAACGATATGACCAAAACTAGAAGTGAAACTGACCACTGTAAGTTCAACTATTTATGAATAGTTTTTGGAGACGTAAATTCATCGTTTGTGCAAGTACCCACACTTCAACATTGACTTTTCCTACTCAGTTCTTTTAAAACTAGCTTTTCTAGTCCAATAAAGTCTCTTACCAAGTAAAGGCATCCCAGCGATCAGCCCCTGCTGGTAGACCGTGGTCTGCAGCTCGCAGGCACTGGCCGGTACCAGGTAAGACACGGAAAACACTTCAAATGCCATGCTGGTCACCACCGTGAGGTTCAGGATGAACATCAGGCAGTTGAATTTACCGAAGCCTGGAAAGGTATACTTGTATGTTATAATAATATAAATATGAGGTAATTAGAGATCTGTGAGAAATATGAAGAAAAGATAAAATACATCTACCTTAGCTTAGCCAGATTAAATTGTAGGCGCAAGCAGTGAAACAAATGATTTGCTGATATTAATGATAGTGACAGAAAGCGGACTAGACTAGATATACTATACCAATAGTCATTATATTATTACTTACATAAAATGTGGAATACTTCATTACAAATCAAATAGTTACCGGAAAAAATGATGAAAGTATTGACATTTCAAATAGTAATAAATCAGAAGTAGCAGTTGATGGAACTCTAAATAAAACAAATGAAACTTTATAAAAACAAAGTTGGGTAATAAATTAATATAATACCTATCTCTGTTATAAAATAATATTCAAGATACATTGTAACAGGTGAATAATATGTATTATGATAAAGAAATAAAGCAATAAACAAATTTTTTACTCTTATTTCCTTATAACTTTGAAAGCTATTGTTTTTTTTTTAATTTTGAATTTGATTATTTTTAATTGATTTTATTTTAGTGTTAGCACATCATTCATATCGTTTTCTCTTAAACTGTTCTTTAATCAAACTGTTGACTACCTCTTTCTTGAAGGTTTTCGTCATCATAATGTTACCTATATTCCTATTTATGACCAAATAATCAGTTTTTTAATTTGTTTTTGGAGCCATTTTATTTTTATAGGATTTCCTGATCTAAGTAATTTCGCAGTTATCAGCTATTAGATAATATTTACATACCAGCCATGCCCAGGGCCTCTTCGAAGGGTACTTTTAATATCTTCGTCATCGTTGTTCACACCAAAAATCAAAAAGCACACACACACTTCCCATCACCCACTACATTTGCACTTACATCTGCGTCTCTTACCTTTATATTATTGTTGTTATCTTCTTTAAATCGTGACGTAATAATTACTAGATGGCAAATTTGTTTAGGATTCTACACGCAAATAATCGTATTAAAATATATGCGAACGTATATTTAAGGCAGGAATAAACAACATGGTGTGGGTCTTTTCTATAACTATGCGGATCCTTTTCAAAGTTCAATAGGTACGAGAAAAATTCAATAAACAAACTTTAAGAATTTTCTTTTGAGGAAATATTAGTATATCAAAAATAGCATCAAAAATGCAAATTGTAAAAAATTTAACAGTTTCAAATATTAAACAATGCTTGTAATTTTGATCTGGTCGATTCCCGGGCGTGGCATTTTCGAATATCTTTAAATGAAGTTTACTTTCTTTTCAAAAAATATGTTTGCTTTGAGTAAAATTTTCTATCTACAGTATTAAGTGTACCTACTTTCCCTCCCCGTTCTATTACCTAATTCCACCCTGTATAATGTAATATTGTTCATCCTTGCTTCTCAATTCCGCGTTTCTAACAAAATTCAATTCATGAGACATTGCAACAAAAAACGTAATCATCCTCATATCAATTGCCAAACAATGTTAATCATGAATGAGACCCAAGTATGTTTTCCAAATTCTGTCCATCACTTTAAGAAAAATTACAGTCGGAGACACTTTTAAATAATTAAATACTTATTTAAAATATTATCGCTGCCACTTTCCAAGCGCACGCGCTCCTTGGTTACAAGAACAGAAACAGAAGCATATTTTGAGGGTTCGCTCTTGCCTATTTCCTCCTCCACTTTTTGTCTAATTGATATGATATTTTATAAACTTTCGTGCTGAATAAAGGAATTAGATTGTGTCTCCATAGTCCATATTGTTCTTTTTTCATTTATTATATTGTTTCATTTTCATAAAGCGGTCTATGAAAAAGATGCTTTATTACTGCTTTATTATTATTTATTCGTTAAAAGATTGCTTCGATTTAATATAAATAGGAATGAATCTATTCTTCAAGATCCTCTTCTATTGTTATAGCTATATAAAAAACTTCAATTTTTTTCTGTTTCTTCGCAATTGCCAATTATTTATTATTTTTATATAATATCCTCTTCTGCACGTTTTTCTTTCTTTCGTTATAATATGTAATTTTATAACTTACTCATATCTATTATATTTATTTGTATTCACTCCTTGTACATATATGCACTATCTACCTTTTTCAATCTTTTCATTTTCCTATATCCCAAGGTTGCCTGGAAGAAATCGCTTCAAAGCGATAAGGCCGCCAATTTGTACGGTGAAGATTCTTTTTTGTATATTATTGTATTGTTTATCTGTGCATTGTACAATAAAGTGTTTTTTTATTTTATTTATTATTTTTTAAATTCAATCTGCAGTGTGGGGACAACTTCAAGAAAACGGTCTTCGAATCGACAAAAAACATTCAACGTAAACTTTACTACAATAAATTACTGTTCAAAATAAATCTTTCTATTTGAAATAGTCAATTTATGTTGTGTAAGGTAAGCTATAACTACTATTTTTATGAAGACACTAAGGTGTCTCTCATGCCCATCATATTGAGTTGGATCCCTTCCACCAAGAAGTGAATCAATTTTAAAATAAACGAATACTCATACAATGCAAATAAAATGTTGATGAAATCAATATGACACAGCATAATATGTTTTAACTGGCGTAAATCTAAATAATTTGGAAAATCCAAAAGTGCACGCCTCATAAT
>CAJQZN010036216.1:0-20606 GCA_907164685.1 Colias eurytheme | reverse complement strand
AGCAGACCGAAGAACAGGTTGGTTAGCAGACCGGCTGTTTATGACAGACTACCTATACTCCACGATTTTACCCGCATAAGTCATATTTTTCTCACTTTTGCAATAATTTTCATTGCTGCTTTATTCGAATTATGATTTAGTTTTATAGCTTTCTATAAATGGACTATTCATTCAACACAACATTTTTTTGAAGTGAAACTTCTTTATCGAGGTTGGAAAAAAATTTAGTGTAACATTTTTCCGTTACGCGCCATCTTGTTTTTATCCCTTACACGCGTGATTGACGTATTTCTGTAAAGTTGCATATAGTAAATTATTTTTTGAAAAATAAGGTCATAAAGAAGTTTCACTTCTTACGTGTGTACACTAGTACACGCACACATTTTTTTTCTTGATACTTTAACACTCAAAACCCATATTCACCATAACACAACTAATAGCAGACATCAAATAAGCAGACATCAACACAGAGCGGCGCCAGACCGCTAGTTTCGTAACAGACAAGTTAAGCAGACCGAAGAATAGACTGGTTAGCAGACCCGCTGTAAGGGTCTTCATTGCGACTGGCTCTTGGCATATCTACAAAAAAATATTGTGTTTAATAGAATTTAGTTATTTTGTAAAATAATTGCTCTGAAATACTGAGAAATAAAAGAAAAGAATGAAGCTAAAATAAATTCAGAGTAAGTGTCTAAATAAAAAAAATACTTACATTCTGTAAGGGCCTTGATATTGTAACGTTTTTAACGAGACTTTCACAGAAGGTTCCAGAAACTGTGACTGAGTTGAAAACTAGATCCAACATCATTGGGAACCACATCAAGCATATGTTATTACTAAAATATAATATTTAATTGGATAAAATAAATCGACGCATTATAGAAAAAAATAGTTTGTATTGCCTGAGTAATTGTTAATTTCAATATAAGCATTTTTAATTTCCGAAATAAGTATTGATAAATTATGACAGGTTTAAAGAATTCAATAATGCTATTTATTCCTGCTTTTCGAAAATTGTCATACAGAACAATCACATATGCAAAATCAATTTTACAAGACACTTTGCATATCAAACTTGCATAACACGTTTCAATAAAATACTTACATAGCAATAACCAAAATAACCAAATAGAATAACTGTAAAGTCCTCCACAATAATGGTGGTGTGAAAACTGGTACAGTCTGTCGTGCTAACGAACCACAGAATGAGATACTTTTCTTTATGTCATTACCCTTTTTTAGGGCTTTTACCTGAAATAAAATAGTTTTTTACGATTCAGAGAATTGTGTCAGCAAAACAAATCAAATGATACAAGGTCAGTAAGAAATAATTTGATCATCGTTATAATAAGTGAAACAGAACTTAACCAGAATCTGTAAAACTGGCTGTTATACTTTTAATTTAAAAAAATTTTAATCGACACTAAAAGTTAGTATTAATTTAGCGCTAGATATTATCAGAGAAGTTTGAATAAGTTAACGCTTAGTAAAGATTGGCGAAGACCAGCTCATAGCATTGACCTATCGTTTAAATAAATATCCTAAAGAACTTCAAACGAATATTTTTCGATACTCACTGGATATTCACTATTCCCACAATTCGTTCTATAAATCTTTTTCAATACACTCAAAGCTTTATCTTCTTGCCCATTACTAAACAAAAACTTGGGACTTTCTTCAAGGCACAACATAAGCAAAGCCCCAATGCCCAGAGGTACAGACATTACGAGGGTGTAGAGTCTCCAAGATACAAATGTTATGGATAACCAAGGGAGAGGTATTGATATTGATATAGGTAGCAGGAGAAGGGCTAAACCTAAGAAATGGACAAGTAGAATATAAGACATCATAATTTAGTAATTATTGTAATAGCAGGGGAGCTAAACCTAAAAAAATTATAAAAATAATCGTATTTTAGTTATCGATTTTCTTTATAATTTTTTATTGTACTAGCAAACGAAATCGACAGTGGTAGCATAATATAGAATTCGATTTTCTTTATACGCAAAAGTTCTGAAAATTCAATTCTTTTCTGAAGAAACTTTTCAAATTCAAATTATTTATTTCTTTCTTTTACATTAGGTCTTAAAATAATTTGTGATTTGTGACTTTTGCATCTGTATTGCCGAGATTCAATTGGTTTCATAAAAAGTCCCTTAACCAATAGTGGCTTAACAAAGGAAGGTTTTAGACCTGTTATAATTAAAGTATCAAAGAAGTAAAAACTCTTTATAAAATACTCACCAAAAGAAAACATTTCAGCTGCTAAATTAACACTATTCATGAGGAATAGATATTCATTTCTATGTTTAGTTGTTACACTTTCGCCAAGGTAGGTCATTATTAGTGTTAGCGATGCTAGAGAGCTGAAAAATTAATTCTTTCTAATAGTATCTTTTATTATCCGTATAATAATATTTGGAAGGAAATTGGGATAAAATAAATTAAACTACATTCAGTATGTGGTAATTTACAATATGTAACTTCGTCAAAACAACAGATTTTGTCAAAAGAGACAAAAAAAATTTTTTTCGTAATTTTCTATAGATAAAAAATTAAATTACGAGTAAAAAGCGTTAAAGTAAATATAATTTAGTTTCAGACAAAATATAGAATTCAGCAAAATAAAGGTCAATATTTTAATAAGCAAATTGTGAGATCTCAAAATGGTAGTGTGGAATAGATTGTTTTAATTAAATAAATACCTACACATAAACACGGTAACTTACAAACTGCTTCCAATAACTTTAGCAGCCAACATCATTTGCCAGTTTATCGCAAAACTGCTCAAGAAACTAAAAACAAATCCCACTGAGGTAGATATCAGAATGGCTAGCCTTCTTCCGCGGGTGTCTGCTAAATAACCCCATGGATATGCGAAGAGAATACCTTTAAAACGATGTATTATTATTAAATACTAGTGGTCCGCCCCGGCTTCGCCCGTGGTACATATTTACGTTTTCCGGGATAAAATATAGCCTATACGGATTCGGAAGAATCCCTCTTAGTAATGGTAAAAGAAATTTTGAAATCGGTAAAAAAAAGCTCATTACCATAAATAAACAACAAAACGATTATAAAAAAATTATTAAAAAATTTCAACAAGTTGTTAATTATAGTATTCCTATAATAATCTATTAACGATAAAATGCTTAATGATTTATAAACAAATTTTACATGTCTTATCGCTCTTGATACCTATCCATTAACATAAAGGTGTGCACTGTGCAGTTTTCAGCACTTTCTTCATTGCGAACAATGTTTATAATTTAAATTTAAATTGACTACAATTTTCACACAAAACAGCTGTTGATTTTTATTCGAATTTAACTTAAATTGCTACCAAACCTAAGTTCTTTACACGTTTTGAACCAAACTATCTGCTAGACCGGAGATTTTGTAGGTTTTCATATTTTTTACCGATATTTGACATCCTAATCTAAGTGGCTACTTTAACAACGAACTTTAAATATTGTTAAAAATCCGGTCTAGCCGTTTCAGAGTTATAAGTTCAACCAATAAAACACATTTTTCTATTAGACATACATTATATTCGTCTTACCCACCAACGGAGAACTGACCAGCAGTCCGACCTGCTGTATCGTCAGCTCCAGGTCACAGGCTGCAGCATCCACCACCACGGAGAAGCCAAATATATCCAGGGACACGGCTATACATATTATGGAACACGCGAAGAGCGCTAGATAGTTGTAGCGGCCATTACCTATATAAATAAAATTGTTTTCTTGCAAAAAGACTTCAAGGTTATAGGTACGGTCTACATGTACATTGTACAACCTAGGGTTCAAACCTGCAAATGAAAAGCGCTGTGTACATTGAACATAATATAACCCAAAATTGAATCAACTCATTGATAGTCTGTTAATATCTTATCATTTTTGAGAGAAACTGTTTTACGAAGGAATTGCATTTTTTGTTTTTAACTTCCTCTGCTAACATATACTTCACGACATAATTTTAAACTGTTAATTGATTACAGTTGAGAGATAATATGCGAAAAATCTAATATTCCGTAACTATTTTTAATTCCACTAACGTAGGTACGAATTTCATTTATCTTCTACAAACAATAGTAACTAAGAAGATAATATTATGTCGTCCACATCTTAAACAACTTATTTTACAATGACCATGTATAATTCATTGACGTAAATCCATCGCTACAAATAAAGTTATGTACAAACACTTGTCTAATACATATTTTTCGAACTGTAATCGATCATTCTCTGTACATTTTCAGATTGATCTTCCAAAAAAAACTCTACGCGAGTAGTAAATAAAATGATTCTAATTTGCTAAATTTTGGTTATAAATATTTTTAACTTCAACATTGAATTATTTCCATGGACAGATGAAATCTGCATGACTTCAAGTCCACAGTATTACAATATCTATAGGAAATAATATTGTACTACTATGCTTCAAGAAGAGAAGTTTAATTTTTAAAGCAATGTTATGATCGGTGATGTAGCATTACACTGTAATAGACATTAGTTTCTGATGTATATTAGCGGATATGCGATTTATAGCGTATGCAGAACCATGTCAATATATTTTTCAATTTAATATACTTATTATTGTGTCATAAATATATATTATGCTGTCACGACACTTTTTGAACATAAAAATATTATTTTGCAAAGTTGCACAAAGTTTATATACTTACTGTCATCAATTATTTTCGATACGCACGCGATGTGAGGAAAATTATTATTTTTGGTCCTATTTTTTAAATATAATATTTATTTAAATATAAATTAAATACCTAACTAATAACAGCAATAAATTAAAACAAATCCATTATTTAAAAACTCACCAGTCAAATCAAGCGCCTCTTCAAAATCCCACGAAGTTTTCCGATTTCCGTTCAACACTAAATACGACATACTGTCACCACAACTCAAAACCAATTAACCCTCAGAGCAATAAACCTATTATTCCTCTGAGAATTAACCATATTTTTCATTTTGTGTTTTGACATGCATTCAATTTATTTATACAGATGTGTCTTTTTCGTGGTTCTTTTTTTTTGCGAAATTAACAGAATATATTATTTTATTTATTCCAAGTTTATTTTAAAATTTGTTTTGTGTATTTGTTGTTGACAAAGCTACAAATTTAAAGCTATTATTACTACATAGTACGAAACTTAAGTTTTTAATTACGTCCCTAATAGTTATTTATATTCCACTAAATATATGATAGGGAAATAAAAAAGGTCGATAAGTACGTTGATACCCTAAGGGCTGATTTTTCAATCCTTGGTTAAAACTTATTCATCGAATAACGTATTAAACTACCATTTCAAAAATATATTATATTTTTCCGTATTTGACGGTATACAGGTGACATTGTAAAATGTTCGTGTTATACTTTATTGGAAGGATAAATTTTAACCATCGATTGAAAAATCAGCCCTTAGAGTATTTTGATATCTATTAACTTATTTATTTCAAGGATTGATGATGAATGTGCTAAAATATAAATTAGTTCACATTGAAAAATAATAATTATTATTGTACCCACAATTGTACCTATATTACGATAAAATTCAAGTTGGAAATTTTGAATGGAATGAAAATGACGCATGTTTATTTTTTACTTTTTTGTGTTTGAATCCTGGACGTGGCAAGTAGATTTAAAAAAAAAACTAAATGCAATTTTATTTCTTTTAAAATATATCTACAGGAATGCTTCCTTGCAGTAAAATTTGCTCCAGTATTTAGAGCACAGCTTTTCCTCTCCTTCCTCCTACTGACCGTAACTAAGCATGACGCTCTCCACGCTATAGCATGGGAGGTTATAGATCTCTTTCAAATTTATTATTATTTTAATTCTTATAAAACTTAGTAAGAGAGCATAGCCCCAATTAAATCAGCACATTATGCATATACATTTTGTGTCAGCACTTAATACATATGCCTATGTACTGACGCAATAAGACATTGTTTGTATCATTATTATATTGAAAATAGCACATTAGACCAAAAATATTTATACTTAACCAAAAAATGTTTTTGAAATAGTCCCAATCTGCCTCCGGTGCCCAAAAATATATTATACAATACAATCATATTATTGTCCTAAAGGGTATGTAAATAAAACACAATATATTATAATTTACTTAGATCTATCTTTTTATAGACCGTATATCTACTTCGAACGATCAGATGGCAGTAATAAAGCCACGACAATGCCAGCTGAAAACAAAAAAAAATATTCTTCCGTTAATTAGAAAAGTACAAAAATCATTAAAAATTCACCTACAACTGTCACTGAGGAATAAATTAGCTTTCTATTTGTAAAAACATCATAATTGCTCCAGTATTTTCCGAGCTCATTAAGCACAAACGAATTTTTCCCCTTAAATGATTTTTTTTTATAATTAGATTTTATACTTACAAACGCCCAAAGCTGCATAAATATAAAAGATAGTTTCGCAGTTCCCAACGATGGTCGCTCCGATCACAGTCACGCTCGTTAGCGAAGCGAAGCGAGCGAACATGAAACCTAGACTAGTTGCTAGACCACTAAAATTAAATAATTTACAAATTTTATGAAGAATTAAGTATATAAATACTGTTTTAATAATATTTAAGTCTATAAATACATAATTATTAAAACGTTTCAAGGAAAACTAATCCTCTATTTAATTACTTTTTTACTAAAATAAATATCCTCTTTTTAGTGACTACCTTTTAGACTATCAATTATCTTTTTTCTAAATAACTTAATTCGATTCTTTCAGAATAATTCTCATATATTTAATTTGAAGAATATATAGTTTTCCATTGTACAAATTTTCATTTCAAATTCTAAGGAAATATAACCATAAAAATACAAAAAAAAATCAAAAACCTACCTACAAGTAGTAGGATAGATATCAACGAAGTATGAGGACACACTGCCCAGACCAATAGCCGTTATTTGTATTAATGTGAAGAATACCACGCTAGCTATCGGTTGGTTTTGTAAAACTACCTGCAATTTTTTAATTGATTTTTTGTGATTTTTTCTTGTATAAAATATTCTTGAATAATTTGACAGGTCGCAATTAAACAAAGAAAATTCTACGTTCATTAAAAGATAAAGTGCTATAGTCTATTATAATTAAAAGTAAAATCTTTTTTTAACTATGTAAAAACTACCAAAATAACATAGAAATTCAAAATTTCATTATTAATGCAAATTACTTTATACCAAACCTCAGGAAACTTACACTTACATATTGAAATCATTCAAATAGACAAAAAAATCTTTTTTTTTGTACCAAATACAAAATTAAATACAAATAAAACAATACATACCACTAAGCAACTAACAGAAGATATAGCAAACGAAGAGATCAAAACTAGGCGACGCCACTTGGCAAACATAGCTACCACGAGATTCAATACCGCGAAAAATAAACTCGCAAACACACCGGAGTATAAAGTTTCTCCAGATATTACTCCAGTACATAACTGAAAAATCAGACATTATTTATTACAAGTTTTCACAATAAAAAATATAGCTATAGGTAACATTAACCATATATAAAAGAAAAATATCATCCGGAGACAGACCTACAATAAATATGTTTGAAAATACTACCAAAAATTTTCCCAATGAGAATCATCTTAAAAAAATATCTTACATAGAGGTAACGATTATGATTATTTTTACCACATTTTAAACACATTTTTGTCAGATACATCGTATCAATACGCATAATTACTTTTAAAGCAAAACCCAAAATATTACTCAACACTTACTTTCTCAACATTCTCAACATTTTCAGATACTGTGACATTTCTTATGCTATCACAGAAGGAAAATTCAATGTCTTTTCCTGAAAACATTGAATTGAAAAATATGTCCACCATCGTCGGAAACCACATTATAAATGCATTATTTCTGAAAATATAAAAATCTTTATTTAAAACAATAGATTTAGGCAGTTAATTAAACAGCGCCGTTTTATAAAGAGTCTAAGGCTTTGGAAACGGCTAATATTTTTTTTGCTGTTGCTGAAGGCATTTATTATCACAATGAAATTTGTTTGTTTTCGTAATAATTTGTTTTTGAGCCAGGTGTAATTTCTATTATAATAATATGTTGACTAAACCTATACAAATATTGAAAACAATACAATAATGTTCAATAATATATTGACGTACAACACACATCTGCTAGAAAAGTAGTATTATAACATAATATAATGTTATTATCGTAATAATTTTATGCCTATGTCTAGCAGGCATAGCTATAAAATTATTACGATAGTAAATTTGACAATTTGATGAAATAGGTAACTAGTGTGGTAACTAGCCAGTTTCCCCTTGTTCGTGGTTAGCAATAAAAATAGTAAAGTATAGGGCATTCAGGAGTAATAACAGTTTTTAGTGGTAAAAAATTTTTCAAAATCGGCCTCAAGCTATTTAGAGCTTGAGTCCATTACAAGTCACAACGAAACAAACATACAAAGAATGAAATATTTTTTTCTGAAATAATACGATGCAGACATAAAATATTATGTGCAATAATATCACTCCTACTGTAACACGACAGCAAACTTCAATGCCTACAAAATTGTTACACATAATTTAAATCGTATTTATTAAAGAATACAAAAAAATAGAACCTGACCTAGGATGAAAACGCATTTGAAAAAATCTTTTTCTTTTTTCAAAATATTAACCTATGTAAGTACATAATGAATAAATCCCGTTCAAAATCCGTTAATAAGTAATTAAAATAATCATTAAAATAATATTCATTAAAAAAAACCAGCTCCCACTTAAATACGTAGAAAAATTCGAAGTTAGAAATATTCTATTAAAAACTTACATAGAACAAACCAAAGCCAGTAAGAAGAACAATTGCATCGTCCTCCACAATAAGGGCGGAGTGAATAGAGGGGACGCCTGAGTAGTGAAGGAACTGCAGAACGATTTGTTTTGTATGTTAGAGGACAGGTGGAGGGCTTTTACCTGATAAGAAGATTATGTAGGGAGTAAATATTTGTGAAAATCTTAAAAGCATAACGCATGCTTAATTATAACAGTCTAATTATAAATTAACTTCAGTTCAAGAAGGTGCAAATAAGTAAAATAACATCTTATTTAGTATACTCGTAGTTTCTTACTTAAAACTTGAAAAGCATGCAAACTATAGATTAGATCATTAGAGTTAAAACTGAAATTCAAATCATAAAAGTATTTCAGACATTACTTAACTTTCATTTTCTGAACTATTAAATAACCATTGCATATTTAAATCAAAATATTAATAATTAATTTTAACGCACATTATCATATTTTCATCTATCCGTTAGATGTCATCTAACGGATCGATGAAAATACGACGTCATCTATAGTTAGACAACTATACTAATCTGTAATTTTCTTTTCGTCTTAAAATTTCCAAAATGTCACTCACCGGAAAATTTACTTCATCGCCGCCATTAAAAACAAATATTTTCTTTAAAACGTTCATTGCTTCTTCCCCGCTTTTTTCAGCCAAGAATTTAGGACTCTCATAGAGAAAACACAAAAATAATGCTCCTAATCCTAGTGGAGTTGCTAATAAAAAGGTATAAAACCTCCAGGAATTGAAAATTATAGGCAAGGAGAATAATTGATATGCGAATGTTAATGGTAGAATGAAATAGGCCAGACCTGGAAACAAATTTTTAGTTGTAAGAATAGGTTTGGACAAAAATCCTTAGTAGATGTTTGGTTTCGGAATTATTTAACAATTTTGAAAGCATGGTTGTTTTGTTTTGTTTATGGTAACTGATAATTTTATGCAATTAACAATTAATGAGAAATTGACATCAACTAGCCGTGCCCTGCGGTTTTACCCACAGTTCAACTCACCAAAAGATATAACTTCTGCTCCTAAATTCATGGACACCATTATGAATATAAATTGATTCCGATTTTTGGTTCTAGTACTCTCTCCAAGATATGTTATAATAATTGTTTGGGATGCCATCAAACTGTAAAAGTAATTTCTATATCAATATTAGATCCAGTAGATAATTTAATCTGAAGGAACAGTGGAAAAGGTCGTAGAAGTATAGGTCGTCTAGCACCATGGAAACAAGACTGCTTTAAGACTTCATGTTAACCCAGGAAAACTTACTTACAACTTCAAATTTAACATTCATAATTATTTTTCAGGTTTAAATTATAAGAAAACTACAAGTCTTACAAGCTGGAGCAAATGATCTTGGTTACAAGCATCATTTCCCATGATATAGCGAAGCTGGTGAGAGCCCCAAAGATAAAGCCAACTGAAGTAGACAGGAGTAAAGCTTGTCGTCTACCGCGAGTGTCTGCATAATAACCCCAGAAGTACGCAAAGAGGAGACCTTAAAACATTCATATAAAATTTTTGAGAAGGTTTTTTTCTTGACAAACAAATGGTCCATTATTAAGTAAACAGGATTTTTAAAACGCTGAATGTTATTTTGCAAATTGACCAAAACTATAGTAGATGAACTCAATGGTGACTAACGTGTAACCTTAAAAACGTGAAATTAGATAAAACTTGTTACCAAAATGAATTATGTATAAAAATGATCATAGGTTTATGCTAGTGTTTTAAAGTAGGCAGTAAACACTATCCTGATTAAATGAATGCAAAACTTTGTGCAAAACGCGACCCTAGCGACAACAATCGAAATATCGACATTACCTTGCAAGAAACCATTATTTACCAGTAAAAGGCGATCCAACAAGCAATCCCGTTTGAGCAATGGTAAGTTTCAAATCACAACTGGCAGCAGCCACTACTACCCCAAAACCAAACATGTCCATCGCTACAGCTACTGATATGATACAACATGTTACAAGTACTAGGTAATTGTATCTGCCGTGACCTGAAATTGGTGGAAATGTGATATAAATAGGGTGGAATTTGGTGTGGGTATTATTCAAGATGTAAGTATGAGGAAGATCCCGCTAGGAGATAGAAATTATACATCATATTCTGAAGAATATACTGTTGCAATGAGTGCGATTAGTAAAAAATTAATAATACCCTGCTTTTATTTGTTAGCTACCAAAGCGAATCCTTCAATGGTTAACAACAATATTCTATTTCGTTCCAATATACGTTTCAGAACTGTTTACCAGTTATTGTATGTGCCTGATTCTAACAAACAAATAAATATTTCTTATTTTTTCCAGATTGAATCAGATGATTAGATAATTACACAGATAATACAGAACACTGAACCTTACCAGCCAACTCGAATGCCTCTTCGTAACTCCAAGACCCATTTCCTCCATCATTGTCACCGTTAAAATTGGCCATTTTAAAACATAAATCAAGACATTATCACACTACCGTAAGTGAAGTTAAAATGTCTGTTTTAGCATCCATAATTCCTTTGTAAATATAACGCTATCTATTAAGTAATATGTATTTAATTGTAGTATTGTATTCGCGTGCAGAAAAGGAGCATGGTATGATGAGGTTTTGATCTATATCATAAATTGATAATTTTAGGAATACCTAATGAGGAACCAGGTTGTGTATGAACCTCATTTTAATCATGTTCGTTCATCCATTTGTAGTGGCATCATAGTATGGAAGCATTATAATTCATTTACAATTCTATATCTGCATATAATTGATATAAGTAAATGAAGCAATGTTCACTCGAGACTTCGCAAAAGAGATTTATTTACACCATAAGTCCTTATCTTATGAAAAACATAGTAGAAGAAAAAACTTGGAAAATCCAAAAGTGCACGCCTCATAATTTTTTTTAATAATTATTTATTAATTATTATTTTTGTTTATTTAATAACAATTAAACCACATCGAATCAGACCCTGAAAAATGAAAGGGTTCTATTCCTGAGCATACTCAAGCGTAAGAGAAAAAAAAGACTCGATTAGTAAAGTATTTCGGTCGCTATCGTGTTAACAAGAAAAAGGATCCGCACATACAGACACACGGACGTCCAAGACAGAACTTTTTTAAACTGTTTTTTAACTAGTTTAAATAACAAAAATGACATCAAAAATATCATGAATGTTAAAAATAGTGTTTTTTCTTAATATGTGTGTGTATGTATTATCTTACAAGTGCAATGTATGATACATAAAGACATTTTAAGTTTGAAAAATCAGATGTTTTGCGCGAAGTGACAGTAGTACCCACCTCAACGCTTCGCTTATGAGGCGTGCAAAAAAACCAACACTATCAATGAAAACGTAAAGAAATTAATACTCGCTACCTAGAATCAATTTAACACTACTATAACTCATACGTAGATAAGGCACTTATCATAATATTTTAAATGCTGAAGTCTATGAACTTGAGATGTAATCATGGAAAAAATTATATTTACATTTCACTGTTTGCATGAACTTCGGAATATACTAGATAATATTTGATGAAAATTTTACTTTAAGATAAAAATTATTATATTCTGATATAATCGAAAATTTTGACATTGAATGAATAAATGAAAACGCTTTAGTGTACACCATTACAAATAGGAAAAAGATAAACATATAGGTACAAAAGAGAGACATGCACAAATGGCCGCCTGATGGCTTTAGGAGCCATCTCTTCCAGGCAAATTGACAAATTGACGTTGATAGGTACTTATCGAATAAGATGTTAGATGAAAATTGTGTGATAAAGTAAATATTGATTTAACGTTTTTGTTTATCTGACTTGATTGTAGGTCTCGATATGCTATGCTGTTGCAGAAACATTGTTTATCAATCCTTTGTAAACAAACACACGTATTGCAAGCGTTATACATAAGTAGTTATACATAATATTATATTCATCCATGCATTCATCATTCAAATGGAAATAATTTTAGTAACAAACGTCACATTTATCCATATAAAAATTAAAATACATAATTTGTTTATTAATACATACTTCTATTTATGAGAGATATTACTTTAGAAGCTAAACTTATTCTTAGGTACTACAAGATTAAGGTGATTGCAACGATCTGTTCCCAGCCAATATCCCGCTAGATGGCGCTGAATTCTACATTTCTAGTTTATTTGAGTTTTTGCGTAATTGGAATAGTCATCAAACCTAGGAATAGTCATGGCGGTTACTGAATATTATATTTTATTGAAATATGTTATATCATTGCCTTAAAATCCACCCAATTCGGTAAAATTATGCGTTTTAACATCTGTCATTGCATACAGGGTCGTTTACACACACAGACGTATACAAAAATGATAAAGATTTAACTCTAGATGGCGTGAATGTAAAGCGCGTCACACACGGTGAAGATACTACCTATAATATTTTATCTAATCTAGTAATATTTTATATTACAGTATCTTAAGGTATCCGGTATCAGCGTTCTGACCATCATTTTTCTTTTTTCGCTGTAGAACCGCCATCCTGTTACAAATGACCCACAAAGGAGAATGACCACGGGTGGTATCGGTAAAATTTTAGTTGTGCCACGTATTCGTTATATTGTTAATTCCTATTTGTATTTATAATGATCATATGTATCAATATTAAGTCTTAATTAAACCGGATAAATTGAAATAATAGTAAAAGTAAAAGTTTTTCTTTTGAAACATGTATGACTACGTATGGAATCGGTAAAATACTAGTTGTGTCACGTGTTCGTGATATTGTTAATTCCTATTTGTATTTATAATGATCATATTTATCACTATTAAGTTGTAATTATACCGAATAAATAGAAATAAAAGTAAAAGTTTTGTTTTGACACATACCTATATCTATCTCTCTTGCAAACGTCATATGTCATAGTTTCTACTTTCTATTTGAAATGTCAAATGAATGTGTTCGACGCATTGTTCGATGTTATTTTGAAATAATGTTTAAATTACGATTTACTTTTCACATTTGTCTTGTAAATTAAAATATTACCTATGTAATAAATGTAAAACTTAACGTTCATCGTTAGTTTAAACTCGATTAAGTAGTTTTTTGAAGTGTTGAATAAAACTATTGTTTTATTTTTATTGTCGCGAACTGCGGCTTATTTACATAAAAACTTTAATCATATCTAAAAGTACTAACATCAAGCTTTAAATTGAGCTATATTTCATCTTGACACAATAAGTTTGATTGCGATACCAAGTGCCATAGTCACTTGGGCAATCTCCTGTGGTTTTCATTTTTCTGTATGGGTAGACAAAACTTCAAAACGCCACCTGCTACGGTTTATATTATTATGAACGATTAGCTTTCCGCCCGCATTTTCAAAAAAAAAACCCGTATAGTTCCCGTTCCCGTGGGGTTTCCGGGATAAAACCTATTCAATGTGTCCAAGTTACGTTCTATATGTGTGCTAAATTTCATTGTAATCGGTTCAGTAGTATTTGCGTGAAACACACACATACACATCCTCACAAACTTTCGCATTAGTAGGAAGTAGGATTGTTATAAAAATAAAAGTTATATTTGTTGGCGTAAACTATTTTATTGTAATTTTGGGAAATAAATAATGTCAAAATTGATTACCTACAATAAAACGCAGTTTTATTTTATTACCTACATTACACTATTGTTTTTTTTTTATCAAAACATGTATTTGAAGTAGCAAATATGATATTATGCTGATCCAAGCATTTTCACTCAAAACTAATATCACTAATGATTTGTAAAAGTAAATTATTTCAAAATACATTTCATAACCAACAAGTAAGAATAATTATTCATACAACAACAAATCAAAAACACTATTTACTATGGAAAAAAAACCAGGAAGGTGAAAAACATATTTACGATTTCGATGCACTCGACTTTTAGTAAAATAATAGGTAAAAATATTATTATGGTTTTGATCACAGACATATCTGTGGTTTTGATTTTAGCTACTAGTATCAGAAAGCTGCGTGTTCAATGCACGTCGGGGTCCCACAACTGTGGAGGAAGGAAGGTAGAATACCTCCATCGAATAAGTGAAGTTTCTCGACATACTCGATTTGCCGGCCGGCCTCAATGAAGATTGTCCGAAAGTTGTATATGTGCTCTGTAACGAAAAAATTTCGCTAGCGCGATTCAGAGTGAGGTGTCGTACAATATACCTAATGAAGTTTTTCATCTTTTTATTTTACTGCAAATACAAAATAAAAATTAAACAATGGTAATGTAAATTCTAAACAAACTACTACCAAAATACAATTAGAACAAAAATCATTTGACTTGTTTATTTCACCCAGAGGCCAGAGGCGGCTCGTGACAAAATTGTATAGGTGTTCACTTGAAATAAAACAACGAAAATACAATAGCGTTCGGGATGATTTATTACAAAAAAATGAGCACCACATTTTATAAATGTCTATAACACTAAAAATTACAAAGTACAGGCTATTTCAAAACGAATTCAATGACTAGGTATCAATAATTAGTAAATCACCGAATTTGCATTCGCGAGCGTAGGTATCCATAGTGTTTGTCACTGACGGTCACTGACCTCTATAACTTATAGTCAGTGGTGTTTGTTGTGTAAACATGTATGTATTTGAGTAGTTAGTAGCATATTATATTCTGAATTTCTGATCCATGCCTATTCACTCAAAACTAATAACACTAATGATTTGTAACAGTAAATTATTTCAATAGGTAGGTATTTGAACATTTCCCAACAAGACGTAAGAATAATTATTCGTAGGTATACAAGATACAATAACAAATCTAATACACTATTTATTATTTTATTATTTACTAGCGGTCCGCCCCGGCTTCGCCCGTGGTACATGTTTACGTTTTCTCTCCATAAGAAGTAATAGCTAGAGAGCTAGCGCAAAGCTACCTGTATGTATTTGACCAGACCTGGATTTTTGTGTGTTGATTCCCCTATACCTACTATACATGAGATGAGGAGTCACTAAGCCCAGAGTGGTGGACGGGGCGCGCGCTTAGGTAAGACAGGTGGAAATTTTTGGCGAACTTTGAAACCATTTGACCACGTCTGCCATTTTGATATTTGAAAATAGATTATTATTACTATCGGAAAATAACAATGGCAGACCATTATCACGCGGATAACATTCTGGCAGACACTTATGAAAGTGCTGAAAAAAATACAATTTTGAAAGTATTTGACCAGATCTGCCATTCATATATTTTATTTATTAGGGTCTTAAAAACTTATTTTCGAAACGGCAGACATTTTCATTGCGTACAGACTTCAGCAGACAACAAAACTTTACAGACTTCAGCAGTCAACAAGACTTAGCTTCTACATGGTCAGATGTATATATGTATTACGTTCCCTGACCTTACATCAATGATTTACTTTATTAATGTTTTTATGGTCATTTACATTTAATTTTGAAAACTATGGAATAAAATTTATAAATTTGATGATACAAAACTAAATATACATTTGTAAAGAATCTCAAATATAAAGTTGTGTTGCAAATAACAAATCATCATTTAAATATTTAGTTTATTTCTTTATTTAAGAAACAATTAACAATTACAAAACAACATAAAAAAACACGCATGCATTTATTGAAATGTTCATTCATCATCACTATCGTATGGCGTTGTGTGACTCGTCTTCATAATCCATTGAATCGGATTCTGTAAAAGTAAAACGTAAATTATATAATAAAAGAAATGAGTCATTATAAACTTACCTAGTAAGGCAATGCCTTTGATGTCGCACGATGCCGCCGCGCCGCCAGTGTAGGTACTTCTGCTGCTACATGAAAACATGCTAGGGTTGCAACAAATGGGAAATAAAACAATTGTGATTATTACTATTATGATGTAATCATTTATTCATATTATGTACATTCAAAACAATTGCTATTATTAAATCTGATGTAATTATTTTTTCATAAATATATAATTATTATTAATTACATAATATATTGCACTGTGAAATATTTACGTATCACTTTATTTTTGATGTTCTTAATTGTCTTTTATAAAATTTAAGTGACGCATTCGCATTGGGATCAACAATCCGATAAGAAAAGAATGGAGACAACATATACATAGCTTTGATTTCAATTCTACAGATACAAAATATACAATCTATCTAAAATGATACAACGGATGTTTCCTGCGTTTTCTCGTCAAAATACCGAAACAACGTAATTATTGTATAGTAGTTGGGCGTGAAAGTAAAAAAACAAATGAAAAGTGTTTTCCATATGATTATTTATTAAATTTACGCGATTAAGAATAATTTCAACGATACAATTTAGTAACCGAGAATTCAGAGGATTAAAGAAAATACCTGCCTGATCATTTTATCAAACTCTAAAAGAATTATGGTTATTTCGCATCACTCGGTTTATTAGTTTGGTAATAATTATTAAAGGTAGTTACAACCCTAGCCATTGAGTCGAACGGTAGGCAACACAATATCGACTTTGTGCGGGTACATATGGTACATTTCTTCTTGCTGTGAAGCGTAATTATTATTATTAAGATTTTTTAGGCTATTTTGAATCAGCTGTTCTAATTTAATTCTAGAAATTTATTAAAACGTGATTTTTTTAAAAGTATATTATGAGTTTATAAATACCTCAACCAATAGTTATTGTGTCCTATCCTCATTTCTTTATATCTTGGTAGTTAACTAAAGTGTTAAATTTACATAACCTCAACAACAACATTTACACTGCCACTGCACTAAAACTAAACTAACTAGCTCTCTAGCTATAAGAACCATCCTCGTACTTCAAGGGATATAATAAAAAAAGAATTATCGAAATCGGTTCAGCCGTTCTCGAGTTATGCGCTTACCAACACATTTTGCGATTCATTTTTATATTAGACTAGCGCAGCGGTCCGCCCCGGCTTCGCCCGTGGTACATGTTTACGTTTTCTCTACATAAGAACCATCCTCGTACTTCAAGGAATATAATAAAAAAAGAATTATCGAAATCGGTTCAGCCGTTCTCGAGTTATGCGCTTACCAACACTGCACATTTTGCGATTCATTTATATATATATACTAGCGGTCCGCCCCGGCTTCGCCCGTGGTACATAATATTTACGTTTTCTCTACATAAAAACCATCCTCGTACTTCAAGGAATATAATAAAAAAAGAATGATCGAAATCGGTTCAGCCGTTCTCGAGTTATGCGCTTACCAACACATTTTGCGATTCATTTTTATATATAAGAAGATAAGATTATGTGAAAATAACCAGGAAGGTGAAAAACATATTTACGAAAACATAGTAACATAATATGGCTGTCGCTACAATAATTATATTTCAATTTTATCTTTTTATACCTAGTAGAACTGGCCGACGAATAAAAAAAATCGTATTAGAATAAATACAATAAATTACGGAACAAAAAAAGGATTGTAACTGAATTAGGTATGTTTGTTTCTGGGCGCACCGTTTTCGACGACGCGACGCGCGACGTAAGCGTATAGGTATAGGTACCTACTTTGCTAAAACAAACTAATAAAATTGTGTGTCTGTCTGAAAATTCGGAAAAGCATATTTTGCAAGTTTGTAATTACTTTGATAGTTTACCGATTTATAATAATTGTAATTGTAATTGTATAATATATAATTTGCAATGTGGTGAAATTTCATAAAAATCACGGGCCAATTTTTTGTTTTGAATCCCACCGAAAATATAATTGCGTTATTAGAATAATTAATTACTATACCTACCCACGATCAATTATTACAATATAGTCTCAAATGCATACTAGAGAAATATTGCAATTTGATTCAATTAAAATGCATAGCATACAAAAATAAATTCACAACACAAGAAATTCCGCGCGCAAATCATAGCGCGTGTCAATGAAATCAAGAATGTTTTATATCAAGCCGACGCGGACGACGACGCGACGCCGAACAAAAGTACCTACGACGGACGACCACGCTTCGAGTTGCCAAACAACATGAGTAATAAATTGTTTACAAAAAAAAACAAGTTTTCCATTTTTCTGTATGAGTAGACAGAACTTCAAAACGCCACCTGCTACGGTTTATATTATGAACGATTGTTATAAAAATAAAAGTTATATTTGTTGGTGTAAACTATTTTATTGATCAATAATTTTGGAATTTAAAATTGTCAACATTGATTACAATAAAACGCAGTTTTATTTTATTACACTATTGTTTTTTTTATCAAAACATGTATTTGAAGTACCATATAATATTATGCTGATCCAAGCATTTTCACTCAAAACTTATATCACTAATGATTTGTAAAAGTAAATTATTTCAATATACATTTCATAACCAACATGTAAGAATAATTATTATTATTCCTACCTACAACAACAAACCTAAAACACTATTTACTATGGGAAAATAACCAGGAAGGTGAAAAACATATTATTATTTACGATTTCGACGCACTCGACTTTTAGTAAAATATAGTAGGGAAACATAATATTATGGTTTTGATTTTTGCTACTAGTATAAGAAAACTGCGTGTTCAAACTACTTGTTTGTCTGTCTGAAAATTCGGAAGTACTTTGGTAGTTTACCGATTTATAATAATATTGTATATATCGTTGTTTAAAAAATATTCAAACACAATAAAATATGATATATGTACTGATTTATCACTGGTTTCAGTGATGAACTGATGAGTCAATTATAGCCACTATACTTTCGTCATACGTGTGTATGATTGATGTGATTTGCAACGTGGTGATATTTCAGAAAAATCACGGGTCAAATTGTCCCACCGAAAATATAACTGCGTTATAAGAATAACTATACCTACGATAAATTATACATAATACAATATAGTCTCAAATGCATACTAGTGAAATATTTTATTTGAATCAATAAAATAAAAAAATAAATAAAAAATAATAATAATACAAAAATAAATTCACAACACAAGAAAATCCGCGCGCAAATCATAGCGCGTGACAATGAAATCAAGAACTTTCGAGCCGACGCGGACGACGAAGGAGCCTAACAAAAGTACCTACAATCATAGGCGGCTCGTGACAAAATTGTATGGCCGTGTTCACTTGAAATAAAACAACGAAAATAGGTACCTACAATAGCGTTAGCAGTACAAAAAAAATGAGCACCACATTATAAATGTCTATTTATACACTAAAAATTATAGAGTATTTCAAAACGAATTCAATTATTATTTAGCAATAATTAGAAAATCCCCGAATTTGCATTCGTGATCGTATTCATAGTGTTTGTCTACACTAATATTATAAAGAGGAAAACTTTGTTTGTTTGTTTGATTGTAATGAATAGGCTCATAAACTACTGGACATTTTACCAATGTTTGCAAGTTTGTGATTACTTTGATAGTTTACCGATTTATAATAATTGTATACTTATATCATTGTTTAAAAATATTCAAACACAATATGATATAGGTACTGATTTATCACTGGTTTCAGTGATGAACTGATGAGTCAATGTTAGCCACAATACTAATCACTTTCGTCATACATGTGTATGAACTATGATTGATGTGATTTGCAATGTGGTGAAATTTCATAAAAATCACGGGCCAATTTTTTGTTTTGAATCCCACCGAAAATACATATATTACTAATTGCGTTATTAGAATAATTAATTACTATACCCACGATCAATTATTACAATTTACAATATAGTCTCAAATGCATACTAGAGAAA
>CAJQZN010036211.1:0-12174 GCA_907164685.1 Colias eurytheme | reverse complement strand
ATGGATCAATCCGATTTGTTCAAACGAACTTTTCAAATTGTATGTAGCGCGTATGTTACTCCTACATATTATTATTAATAATTATTATATTACTCTACTCCTACACAATACTATGTATTAGTGACATACACGATGTTTTCTTACCATATAACCACAGATTACTAAATACTTACTACTAAGGATAAAATTAAATAATTTAAATTTGTATATTACAATACTGGCTATTGCCACCTATTGCTAAGTCTAGTATGGAAGTCGTCGGTCGTCTCTAGCACAGGTTAATATAATATGTATACTGTTATGTCAATCAATTGGTACTAAATAAATGATTTTTTTTATTCATTTTACCGAAAGAACCTCCAATTCAAATAAAATATGCTTAATTCAACGGTATAATTAAACAATCATTTATTTGCTAATAAAAAAGTTGAACAAAGAGAGGCCTTATCTGCACTGTGAATAAATTGAGATCTTTCAATTTACATAAATAATTTTCATTATAATTTCGTTGTAGAATAGTTTAATTCGTCTCAAATTAATTTCTCGTTATTTCGACCCTTTGCAGACGCTTTTGTCATCAAAAAAGCTATCTGCTTTAAATCGTTAATGGAGACAGAGAGAGGCCTCACAAGTCACAAATACGTTTAAATAAATCAAAAGAAATGTTTTTTTTTATCAATTTTAATTGAAAAGTGATTGAACACTGATTATTCGTAAATAACACGTGGAAGTTCGAATATGTAAGCTTCGTTATAAAGAAAAGAAAATATATATACTAGCTGTTCCCCGCGGTTTCACCCGCATTGCTCCGCTCCTGTTGGTCTTAGCGTGATGATATATAGCCTATAGCCCTTCTCGATAAATGGGCTATCTAACACCGGAAAAAAAATTTCAAATCGGACCAGTAGTTCCTGAGATTAGCGCGTTCAAACAAACAAACAAACTTTTGTGCTTTATAATATTATATGATATCAATTTGTACCTATGTAAAAAATATGTACATATGTGTCGCGACGTCTCTGACTCTTAGACTATTTTTATTAGTTATTTTGGGGTGAGTGGCAACATAAACGAAATCTTATCTTTATTGAAATACGTATTTTAATAAAACAATTGTGTAAATAAAATTTTATGGTAAATATTATGTCTAAAGTTAATAAAACGTGTAATTTGTGATTATTTTATCTCAGATTAAACCTATATTTATATAAGTAGTCAGGATAAATATTTTGAAAATTATCTACTTTTTTCTACGTGCAATTTTTTGTGCCAAATTGGTTCAACGAATTAAACAAAATTTTTCACATCAATAGTTTTTAAAAAAGATCTTTATCGAAGCTTGTTGCAACTGTTTAACTGGCCATACGTCATTTAGCACAGAGCAGAGAGAGCAGTACACCAAATGGTGTTTGTCCAACCACACCCATACATTTGTCGCTTTTACGATCTCTGCGGACGTTGATATACTGCTGTAACGGTGGATTTGAGCTACACTGTGGCTGTTCTGGAATGTTCGATGATCTGAGTATGAAGTCTTTGATTGTTAGTAAGTGTAGGTATTGTGGATATTTGTAAGATCTCTGTTAGAAAGTAAATAAGATTATTTGAAAGGATATGGTTTGTAATTGGTATAATTTTAATTTGATTTTAGATACCATAGAATATAATAATAAAATGTTGTGTGGTTTTATGAAACCACGGTAAAAGTGAAACTGTTCGAACGGTTCCGAACACTGCTTTGTGTAGCGCATGTCGCGTGTCGGTCGGCTGCCAAGTAGGTATACCTACTCGGCAGCCGCGATACACGCGACATGCGCTACACAGACCAAAAAGTTTGAGACGATGTAATAAAAGTTTCACTTTAATAAATAAAAGGGGAGCTTTATTTACTAAATCAGATGCAAAACATTGTCTTATTCATCTGTAAGAAGCGGTAGGTGGTCAAGAATAAAAATCAACAGAAAGTGAGCTTAATTTTAGGTTTTACAAATGCAATGTTTGTAAATCAAATTTGAAACTAAAAATGTAGAGAAATGAATTTATTTTCTGAATAAGGCTCTTAAACGGCAGTTTTTAATTAATTATGGTGTAATATACTTTCTACGAATTCGACTATTACTTTTTACGGTCATCTATCAAGTTAGGACAATGTGTAAACATACATAAACAATATACATATATTCAGATCCTTATTTTACTTCACATTTTACCTCTCCCTTTTAAAACCTTAAGTAAATGTGCCTTTCAGTTCGCTTGTAATAACATACGAAAACTTGGTGCTAATCCGGGCAATGTTTACATTACCCGGTGACAGCCTTTCAATCAGGCTCGAATAACGCATTATGACTACGCTCCTGGCTTTTAACGGAACTAAGTCTAAGTATGAAATGTCTTGGTATTATCCTCTACCTGTCATGATGTGACGTCATTTTTAATGTGTGTGTGGACGTAAAGTTGTGACATGTAATTTAGTTGCATTATGTAAATCGAACCTAACAAGCGAAAGCATGTCGAATAGAGAAATAAAAGTGCTGTGAAAAAATACTCAAAACAGCTTAAAGTACATTTCGAATAATAACAGGCCGCTAAAACCAAAAAAAGCAAATAATGTTTCTTTGTTTGACACTTATAATTAATGCCAATTAGTTGAAAGTATGGTCTGATTGTTAGAACTATCGTAAGGCGAAAACGTATCAACTGCATGTACCTAGTAACTATTTACTTATTTAGTAATCTGTGCACGTACTAAGGCGTCAAATAATTACATACGTGGTCTGAGCCTAACACACACTACCTACACTTCAATAATGTTAAATAGCTTGGACTTGTTGACGTGTGACTTACAACAAAACATAACATTATACATCTATACTATACTATACTTAATATTATAAAGCTGAAGAGTTTTTTTGTTTGAACGCGCTAATATCAGGAACTACTAGTTCGATTTGAAAAATTACAAAGGAGCAACTATAGACTTTGTTGCTCACACTTATCTGTAGAAGCTGCTTTCCGAACCGGTGCTCTAAATATTGCAGTTTAAATTAAAAAAAAAAAAAACTTTAAATGCTGAATATCGATTACAATAATTTAACTGAAGTAGTGCCTTCAACAAAACAATAAAACCTTGGTTTTCAATTTCTCTTTTTCTAAAATTTATTACAAATCAATGAAGACTCAATAGTAACTATGCACCACACATACTTTGACCTAATTCCTACAAAGCATCGAATAAATGCAATTTTGTGAAAAAGCCATTTAAATCAGTTTAACTGTGAACCATTGAGCCGCTTATCTGTATTTATGAACTCCGGTACAAATATATTTTAGCCTGATTCAGATTTAACTAAATGGTCATTGGAATAGTCACTGTTTGTCTTTTATTTATTCACTAGCTGGTGGAAACAACCATGGGCACATGTAAACTCAAACTCAAACATTTATTTATTCAATTAGACTTCTTCTAGAAGCTAGAAGCACTTTTGAATCGTCATATTATTTTTAACATATACCACCGATTCGTCAAGCATTATCCATAATCCATTAACTCCATTATAGTTGCTGTATTACCTATACTAATCTGTTTTATCTATACCTTAATATTATAAAGCTGAAGAGTTTGTTTGTCTGTTTGAACGCGCTAATCTCAGGAACTACTGGTCCGATTTGAAAAATTATTTCGGTGTTAGATAGCCCATTTATCGAGGTAGGCTATAATATATCATCATGCTAAAGTCAATAGGAGAGGAACAATGCGGGTAAAACCGCGGGGCAAAGCTAGTTTACATATATGTATAAGTTACACGGCTAAGCTTTATCAGAATCGGTTTCGCAGTTTTGAGGTGATTGAGGGCAAACATCAATTCATTAATTTTGATATCCATACTTTTGCATTTGTACTTAATTATTTGAGCTTATGGTCCAGGGGACATTGAAGTAGAGTGTAGGTTCGAATCTATCTGGGTGATGATAAAATGTATTTACTTGCCTACTTAACAATACATTTAAATATAATTTGGAAAATCCAAAAGTGCACGCCTCATAATTTTTTTTTAATAAATATTTATTAATTATTATTTTTGTTTATTTAATAACAATTAAACCACATCGAATCAGACCCTGAATAATGAAAGGGTTCTATTCCTGAGCATACTCAAGCGTAAGAGAAAAAAAAAGACTCGATTAGTAAAGTATTTCGGTCGCTATCGTGTTAACAAGAAAAAGGATCCGCACATACAGACACACGGACGTCCAAGACAGAACTTTTTTAAACTGTTTTTTAACTAGTTTAAATAACAAAAATGATATCAAAAATATCATGAACGTTAAAAATAGTGTTTTTTCTTAATATGTGTGTGTATGTATTATCTTACAAGTGCAATGTATGATACATAAAGACATTTTAAGTTTGAAAAATCAGATTTTTTGCGCGAAGTGACAGTAGTACCCACCTCAACGCTTCGCTTATGAGGCGTGCAAAATATATAACAAAAGTATGAAATAAGTAGTTGTCGCGCTGTTTCACCCGCGGACGTCGGATTCTAAGCAAATACATATATCACAGTAATTATAATAATATAAACTATTAATAATAAAAATAAATAATTATGGTGTATTCGAAAATAATATAACAATATATTAATTAATTTGCAACATGCCACATTGATGTTATTACATTATTTGAACAATGTTTCATCAATGAATGGTATGCAAATAATAGTTAAAATTAATTTCTAAACATTAATTACAATTCATTTTATTTAACAATTTCATAATTATCATTCTGATTAAATATTATTTGCACGTAATTTCCGTTATATGGCGCAATGAAGTAATTTCGGGATAAAATTTATCAACATTGTTTGAGCAGTTTAATTTTCAAAAAAATAATGAATGTGCATTGCGTTGTATGAAAAATCTAGGCTCTTTTTTGAAAATACGGTTTACTGAGATCTATAATTTGTAACTACATTCTTGCAAATAAATATAATTTGAATTTGAATTTGAATTTGAACCCTAAATTTTAAAGGTAGGTATAATATTGTACTTAATATGCACTTTTGAATCGTTATAATATTTTTGTTATAACTAGCTTTTGCCCGCAGCTTCGCCTGCGTGGAAAAGATACATTTTCATGGTACAAACTTTCGTAACCTTTTTTATCCCCTTGTTGGTGGAATTGATCAAAATCCTTGTTAATTATGTTAATTATGTTCCTTGTTAATGCGGATGTCTACGTCCTAATTAAAAAAAAATGTGTGCGTGTACTAGTGTATCCACGTAAGAAGTGAAACTTCTTTATGACCTTATTTTTCAAAAAATAATTTACTATATGCAACTTTACAGAAATACGTCGAATCACGCGTGGTAGAGATGATGAAAAAAAGGTGGTAAAGATGACGCGTAACGGAAAAATGTCACGCGTAATGAAAAAATCTCACACTAAATTTTTTTTCAACCCCGATAAAGAAGTTTCACTTCAAAAAGTAGAATTGCTTTCGTCTATGTCTACGTAGTCTACCAGCATGCCAAATTTCAGCCCGATTTGTTTAGTGGTTGGGCTGTGCGTTGATAGATCACTATGTCAGTCATCTTTGATAAAATATGTATTTAGATTATTATGTTCGAACGTTTCCAAAGTGATGATTTCAAACTTAAATTTAATAAATAAGTATAATGAATACATATTAGAAAGGAACGTTACTTTTAAAGTCGTTTTTCTTTCCGTTTCTAGAACAGACGAAATAATTTAAAGTATATTTAAGATTCAATTCGAGATAGTCTCAAGAAAATACAAACACCTATGGGAACAATTTTGCCAGTTACGTAACATTATTTTTGTAAAATGAATTCTATTTCTTACGCAAGAAAGTTTTAAGTTCAATGGCAGAAGAAGTTTTACACACGTGCACGTTAATTTATGCTCTAACACAATGCAATAAGAATTATAATTACGAAACACGGGAAATCGGAACAAAAAATTTTGCATGTGTAAGTGCGAAATCTCGATTATTGATTTTGAATTCTATTGTTGGGGAATACGATTGGTTTTAGTTTAGTATAATTTTGTATGGCAGTCTGTAGCAAGCGTCGTGGGAAATTTTCCCACAATTGTTTTTCCCTGTGACCTTTGCTTGGAGTTTAACGAACCTAATGTCTTTGAAATTGAAGTATTATAAAAACTTGTGGGTTAATCTTTGTTCTTATTTAATGCTTGCTTGATTCTCAGTTACGTGGGTAACCTAAATTAACTATTTTTATGAAATTAACCTATTTACCTATGAATTACATACCTATGTATATTATGATCACTATATATTATCTCTATACAAATTATATCTAGTTCTATCAAAATTGGTTTTGTTATTCGCAGATTAATCGGAATCAAACATTTGAATAATTATTTTTGTATCTAGAGAAAGAAATTTGGAAAACTTAGTTAAAATTAAGTTATTACATCTCAAATAATTTATATTAAACCTGAATGTAAATAAAACCTCTTTCATATTTACTTCTATTCATTTATGCCATATTTTAAAGCCTTACAATGCGCATATTTTATTCTACTTGCAGTAGGTATGCACATAAAATAAAATATCATATATTTTTTAAAAGTTATTCACTATAATATATTTAAATAAAAAAAGCTTTATTTCTGTGTTAATAATACCTATGCGTTTACAATGAAATAATTAAAGTATTTATGGAAAACTTAGTTTAGTCATGTAAAAGGGAAATCGTGAAATAATCAGCATGTTTATGACGTTTCCATAGAAAATATAACACTTTAGAGATATATTAAAACCAGCTGTGCCGCATGTTCCACCTTGGACAAAGCCGCGGGCAAAAGCAAGTAAGTATTTCTATTGCCTATGTGTTCTTCTGATACATAAAATACATCACTGCTAAGTATCATCAAAATCCGTTCTATGGTTTATGCGTGATAGAGCAACAAACATACACCATGCATCTGTATATATCCTAACAAACTTACACGTTTATATTAGTAAGATTAGAGTGAAGTTCCATGTCCCCTAGTGGGGCAAGGGGCAGATGCATTATACATCTGTTTCACTGATCGATTTTCTTTAGAGACAAGTAGGTGATCAGCCTTCTGTCTCCTGCCAGACCGAGACATTTTTTTTTCTTCGTCTCCACCGGGAATCGAACCCAGGACCCCCCGGTTTTACGCTCACGCGTCAACCACTGTACCTACCAAGGAGGCGGTCAGTAATAATATTAAATTATTATACGGCAGCCTATATACATTCTCGATTCCAGCACTCAAAGTCCAAGACAGTCAATTATCTACTTGACTACAACTGTTACAACAACAAAAACAAAACGCTATTTGAAACCATTCAAATATAGTATTTGTAGTAATATTTGATAGTTCCTAGCCATATCCTCATTAGTAATACAAAATACTTATAACAAAAGTTCATTGTATTCTCTAAAGACCATTCTCTACGGCTTCATTTACTTTAAGCTTTATTAGGTGACGTCATTGAACATCAATAATATAATATTCTCGTTATCTTGGGCTTTCAGAAACGCTCATTTGCTTGTCGCTAGCAGATTATGGTGCAAGGCATAAGCTTAAATATTTATCAAATCGAATTATCCTCAAACAATTAGAAAAAGTATATGTCCACCACGGCTTCACTCATCTATACTTATATTATAAAGCTGAAAAGTGTGTTTGTTTGAACGCGCTAATCTCGCGAACTACTGGTCCGATTTGAAAAAAATATTTTTTTTTGTTAGATAGCCCATAGGCTATAATATATTTATCATCCCACTAAGACCAACAGGAGCGGAGCACTGCGGGTAAAACCGTAGAGCACAGCTAGTCGTACATATTTATCCTATAGCATTCAGGGATCATTTACATAATATATAATGGTGAAAGGATTTTTAAAATCCTTAATGCACGCATAAAGACGAGTAATTGCCATAAATTGGCTCTACGTTTCTTATTACTTTAAAACTATTTATTAGTGTTAGATTTAGGGCTTGCATATTTTATATAGAATGCAATTAATAATATGTCGGTAAGTGTATTAAGTTTTAACAAAGTTTTAACAAAAATATTATCTAACTTATAAAATAAAATAAATCCGCTCCCGCTACCGCTCATACGTTACACCACACAAAACAATCGGAGGGATTCGGTAAAACTCATTGATTCGTTTGAACTCGTTTGAAAACAAAATGTGGTTCCAGTATTAGATTTTCCATTATTTGTGTAACTTCGTTTGTTCTTATTTATTCCGTTATTAGGGAAATTCGTGATTGAGGAATGAATATTATATTACTAGCTTGTACCCGCGACTTTGTTTAATACTTATTCAACAAAAATATTATAAGCTATTATACAACATAGACTATTATCAACCAATTCAAAAAAAAAGACACGAGATTTGACAGTACTTTTATGTTTGTTATTTCATAACTTTCGAATGGGTGAAGCAATTTTGATGATCATTTTTTTAAAGCTAGTTCATTAGGGTTTATCTCAGTTAAATTTTGTTTCGATTCTGTATTTCAAGGCTATTTAGTAATTGATAATTATTTATTGCTATCAGTCAAAAGGTACTTCTATCTAATAGTTTCAGAGATTTGTACAAAACGATAGATCGAAAAGAATATACGTTGGTAAATGTTAAAAATATGTTATGACGATTCAAAAGTGCTAGAAGAAGTCTAATTGATTAAATAAATGATTGAGTTTCTAGCACGATTTGATGATACAGACATAATTACCGCGTATTGTTTTAACATCATCAATTTTAACGATTTTCTTTACAATATTAGTTACTTTAGCTTAGCTTTCCGCCCGCGGCTTCGCCCGCTTTGTCTAAAACATAATAAATTATATACTAAAACCTTCCTCTTAAATCATTCTATCTATTAAAAAAAACCGCATCAAAATCCGTTGCGTAGTTTTAAAGATTTAAGCATACATAGGGACATAGGGACAGAGAAAGCGACTTTGTTTTATACTATGTAGTGATGTTAGTATCGATAGATAATATCTACCAATAGTATTATCTCATAAACTTCTTGCTAGTATTGTATTGTAATTAACTGACGCTATGGCCACAAGTGGTGACAGTTCATTAACTTGAGATCTATTGTGATAAGCCAATCGTATTGTTGGTTTAGTGGTTAGCATGTTTGAGAGGTCCCAGGTTCGAGTACATGAACAAAAAATATTGTAGTTTACAATTAAAGTAGTTCAAATCATAATATTTCTTTATACCTTTGAGATCTGTTTTAGTAAGAGATACATTTTATGTTATAAATAATTATGTGTATGGATTTCGAAGTATGTGTAAATGATTTCATATTTAAATATTCTGTTTGACTTTTATTCTTATAGATTTTGAATAAAAATATTTAAATTCGCATGAAATTAATAATTATAACACAGGCTTTTATACTGAATTTCCAAAAAGAAATAAAAATATTAATATTTTGAATTTAAGAATAATTCAATTTTTATAACGAAATTTATATTTATTTAACGATTTTCATAGACTTCGGGATATGTTTAAACCAACAATTTGTTTTAATGAAATAAGTAACTTTAATAGTTTTACGAGAAAGTGTATATAATAAAAAACTATTTCTAAATGTTTGTTTATTTTCACAATAAATTCGTTATTATTCGTATTCGTTATTCAAATTTAAATCTCTTACGAAATATAGATTATAGTTTAAATATTAAATATACGAAACACGTTAATTTAAAACGATACAAAGGTTTACCATTTTGGCGATTCCCTGAAATGCTAGCTCATTATGATTTTGCGTTGATGTTAACAATAAATTTAGATTTCAATGGAAAAGTGAATTAAGGACCTGATATTAAATCCATACTAATATTATAAATGCGAAAGTAACTCTGTCTGTCTGTCTGTTACTCAATCACGCCTTAACTACTGAACCAATTTGCATGAAATTTGGTATAGATATATTTTGATACCCGAGAAAGGACATAGGCTACTTTTTATCCCGGGAAATAGGATAGTCCGTTTTATCCCGGAAATCCCACGGGAACGGGAACTATGTGGGTTTTTCTTTGACTGCGCGGGCGAAGCTGCGGGTGGAAAGCTAGTATGTTATAAATGAGATATTTAGTTATGAAGTTTAGTGATTTAGTTCATGCGATAATAAAGTAAAATATTACATTATAATTTATAACATTTGAGATTTTACTTTAGAATTAACCAATATGAAATAATAATTTAAATAAATTGTGTTTGTCGATTGTTTACGAAAACGACAGATTTCTTTTTAATGGGTCATTTACTGGCTGATAAACTGATAGCTAATACATTAGTTTATACGTATATCAATCAATAAATCGTAAAAAAACAATAAAATCCACAAAAAATACTATCAAACATGCACTTTAGTGCGGACAACGAAACATACATTCATAATATTATCTACATTACATCATAGTCCAATGTTAATCCTCTTTCTCACACATACATCAGACAAATTCAAATTACAATACAACAAACACACCCAAAACATAAGCAATTGTTAGCCAAACCCTAAGCCCAGTAGAGCCCTTCGTCTTTGCTCCCATCTGACAGTCTAATCCGAAGCAAGCCACTGAGGTACTTCTGTTATTTATATGTTTGAATTTCATGTTTGATTTGAAACTACCCGCTTGAATAGTTTGTTGTATTGTACATGCAAATTGTGAAATGGATCGTACAGATATTTTAAAGATAAAAATTTAGACTTTTTGGTTTTGATGCCTCCACAGTAAACCGTTATAGATACTTTACCGATTTCCATTCAAGCCATATTATTTTCATAAGTTACATGCTGTTGTAGGTAAAGGTAAATTTGTACTAACGGCTTAAAAACAAGATTTTTCCAAGATTTTGTTCGTTTAAACGTAATATTTTACATAGCACAGGCAACTATCGTAATGTCTGCTTTACACTAGATAACAAAAATTTACGGGATATTCCGACCACAATCACTATACGCTATTCGTAGTTTGTTTACCTATATCTTAAATTAATATTTCACATTGCTTTGAAAAATATAAAAGCGGTGTCAAATTTTTATTTATATACAGTCAAGTTTTTGCAAAAACGGCCGTTCGAATTTAAAAGAAATTCAAATCAAAAATTATAACACAATTTCTGTAAACATAATATAAAATGTAAAAACTACTAAAGTACACTTGAATAAATAATTTACTCATAAGATATGAATCTACGATAAAACTAATTACGGAAGATAAACAATAAAGCAAATTAATTACAGACAAGGGTTACACACCTCACATACATATTTTATTTATTTTAAATATTATTTATTAACCAGAGAAGCATTTAAGTAAATAATTATCTAGCCAACAAGCATTAACGTCAAACGCATACGAACACCGTTATCAAGTACCTTGTAATTTACTTTTAATTTGAAAACTTTTCATATGAGTGTTAGAAATGGGATTAAATTCTAATTAATGTTTTTATTCATTTCATGGAAAAATGTGTATGTTTGTCTTGTTTCGTAACTAATAACTAATACAACTAACTACTACTATGTTGAAAAAATTATGGGTCATTTGAACCACCAGGTCCTATCTAGAACGATATAAGAGCATAAAATAATAAGATTCAGCACTATGATGTCACTTGTAAGCTGTCCACCTGAGTGCAGATGAGAATTCGAAAGTACAGGTAGAGATTTTTTCCCCTTGTCTCCATGATTTTTGTACGGCGTTGCGGAATAATGGATTAAAAGCTGTATAGAAATAGTATGACACAGATGCCGTACAAAATCAAATGACCAAATTTACCCCGGCAATTGTCGGAAAATAAAAATAAATTTCGACTTTGTGGACCACCATTTTTGTACGGCATCTGTGTTAAATAATAATCTGTTTCAATATTACTAATAACTAATAGAAATTTGGATAACAATTTCAGGTTCGTTTTTTAGAGAATACTTCAAAAATATTTTCTCTTAGATAGTCTCTACCAAGTTACATATTAGGGAAAAGCCGAGACAATCGGTTTAGAAATTATAACACAATACTAGCGGTTGGCCCCGTCATCACCCGTGGTACCTAGTCTATAACGGTGCATTAACATCAAACGAACATAGAGCTAGAACTAGAGCAAGTGCATTCTTTCG
>CAJQZN010036210.1:0-13448 GCA_907164685.1 Colias eurytheme | reverse complement strand
GCCATTTTACTCATTAGGTTAAGTACTTTCGATATCAGTTTAAAGTTTTTTGTTATCTGTAATACTTACGGAAAAATCGCCTGTGCACACTTAACGATTACACCCTGTATACCTTCTTTTTGACATTTCGAGGGTATTGACTCTATATCTTTGTTTCGTCTCAGTATGACCTTATGTCATTTCAGTCGTTTACTTTATTACTAAGGTTAGCCTTAAATATTTATTCGCGTCAACCTTCTTATTATATTTTTAAGTACCTACCATAATTGCTCTTAAACTGTTTCTTTCTTATCTGTGTATGATTCAATGCTATATAAATTTGCATTCACATCATTACAATGTATATGTATATGCACAAATTATACAGAAGTTTATATTAATCGTTCAAAAACATAATCGTTTGCTAATTTCCTCACTCTGTATAAAAAGAATCTTCCAGGCTGCAGAACCACGTGCCCTTCGAAACACGAGGCTGTATCATCTGTTTTCGACACCTTGTTATGTTTTATTTCTTATTGTTATTTATATTTACTAGCTTTCCACCCGCGGCTTCGCCCACTTTGTCCAAACCTATTACCTAAGTTATACAATATACATACTAAAACCTTCCTCGTGAATCACTCGTTTTTATTAAAAAAACCTCATCAAATCATCAAAATCCTTTGTGGAGTTTTAAAGATTTAACCATACATAGGGACATAGGGATAGAGAAAGCTATTTTGTTTCATACTATGTAGCGAAGCTCTGTCTTTGTCTTTACTCAGGCACGATTTTTAGAGCAGTAGGTACCTACCTGCATTGCGTTTCCAATAGTGTTTAATTGAAAAAAAAAATATTTTGTGTTTTTAATCAGGATTCAGGACGTAATACCGTGTTATTATTAGGAAAATAAATTTTACTTGAAATGTAATCCAAAAATACTATTCCTGAAAATCGTTTATGAATCACCCTGTAGAACGTGCAGCTGAAACCTCTCAATATGCAGTCTCACATATTATTATGCTATCCATTGACAAAGAACCAAAAAGAAGAATTATCTCGAATTTTATATTTAAAGAATTTTAATGAATTTGTAAATTTACAATATTATAGAGCCTGAGTGACTCTATCTACATTAAATTAAGTGAAAATTAATAATAAAAAGTAGGGTTTTTCTTATAATTCTGAAGCTCGTACAAAAATATCTTAATTATGAAACTCATGAATTGTTATTTTTCTAGCAAGTGTAATTAAAATACTGTTTTTATTCAGGATTCCTAGAACAGCGGCAAGGCCAAGGTTTTAGATTGTTGTGTTTTGCCACAAACGATTTGTGTAAAAAAATATATAAATAATTCATACAAATTGCAGCTTGTTTGTCTTAATATCTATGTGTATAAAAATGTAAAAAAATATATCATATATTTAATGACACGTTATCCATATAAAAACAAAACAATCGACTTCGATTAGTGATATGTGATGAAGATGAAGTTAATTACTTAAAATTTACGTGTTATTGAGGGTAACTCAAACTATTAAGATCTGGGTCAAATTTAAATGCAACCACATGAGGCGCGCTAACCTTGATGGCTATTACCCGTTGACTGTACTGAAAAATAATTATAACTAATTTTTATCGATTTTGTAATATACCAACCCCTAGACACTACCATGCAACTTGAAAATATACGCAATTTAATTTACGATTGATATTAATTATTAATTATCTATACTCTATAAAAAAGTAAAATATTCTCAAAATTGTTTACGTTTTAATTTTTAATTAAAAAATTATCTGCAAAGGTGCTTTATACGTAGTCGTAGATATAAACATACATAATGTGTAAACTCAAACTTTAATTACATAAATTAGGATAAAATATTTTTTTTCAAATATTTAAAAAAGTCGCTACATTTTAAATGTAATGTAACTTCCCCGGTATGCACCTAACGCCATCTAGTGTCAGACTAGTACATTTGAATAACATGATGGTAAATGGATAAACTACTAATATACATACTAGGTAGTATAGGTAGCCTAGTGTTTTTTATGACGATACATTGCTCCTAGAAGAAGTCTTATTGAATAAATAAATGTTTAAGTTTGAGTTTGAAACAAAGTTTTGAAGTCGAGTTAACTGAATAACTTTAACATTTTGTTACACTCAGCCAACACTCAGCAGTTTAGTCACACCATTTTGAGACTTTTTCTTGAATAGAATAAGTTATAGCTAGGTTATATTTGTCTATACATAGATTGTATTTTCAACAATGTTTTACGAACTGCAGTCGTTGAAGGATGTCTCAAAGTGTGTACTATTTCGCAAAATAAATAATTATTGACTGCGTTACTTATATTTCCAAGTTTCCAACTATCTAATGCATTTTAGAAATACAAAAAATGTTTTTTCCTAACGTCGAACAAAAAATAAAAAAGAGAAATATTTTCTATCATTATAGCAATTGAGTATTTGAATAATAAAAAAATATTGATTATTTTTATGTATTTTAAAACTTTATTATTAATAATATTGATATTTAATGCAAAAATCTCCAAAAAAAATATTTTTCAATTAATTATAAGCAATTAAAAATTGATGAAATTTAAATTAAAGTCACGTGACTATAAACGCGCCATGACTGGTCACGATAGATGTGACGTCAAAATGTTATAGTTGTATACGTTTTTCTATCAACTGCAATGAGTGAAAACTAACATTATGACGTCACACGCGTTCGGGTGACGCTTCGGGAGTTGTCGGTGCGTTTTCGGTACTGGATTCAAAGACTAATTTTTATTTTGAAATAACTTTTGAATTATTGCAAAAAGAAACTTAAAAAAACAGTTTTGTTATAAAACTAATATATAATCTTTCCATTTAGCACAAAAAAATTTTTTATTCAAATACTCAATTGTCTTTTGAAACATCTGCCCTATAAAACAGTTTAAATGTCCCACAAATATTTTCAGGTTACAAAATAAAACAAACAAATTTTCACTACATTTTTATTAGCCCCATTGAGCCGAACTAAGGCACTAGTCTACTATTCTACTAGTCTACTATTCTACTGGTCTACTGGTCTCCAGCGGACAGTTCAACGATCTTCTTGTTGATGTCCAGAAGTTCAACCATGTAGTCCTCGTCAGCCATGATGGAAGCCAACTTCTTCAAGATGGAGAGGAGCTCCCCGTCCCTCATTCTGAGTTGTTCGTTACATTGCTCTACGTCATCCACTAAATCGTCTGGTATCTGGAATTAGGAAATATTACATTAGTTATTGAGAAATAGACGTGTGAAATAAATGATGATTTTAAGTACAAATCGAATTTGTGTTTACACGCAATTAGGTATGCAAAAAAGAAGGCAATTTAAAATTATAAATATGCGGTTGCTTGAAATCAAAATGACACTGGCTGACTCCGGCATCTGAACTACCAAAGAAAACATAATATTTGTGTTAACACGAATTTCAAATTCTTTATCGTGCAAATATTTTCAAATCGTATCAATACAGCTCGATACCCAACGAATCAAATTTTATTTTTCTTTATAATAGTTTTATGAAGTATGTATTACCTTTTGCAACTCCAAGAACGACTCGAACTTGAGCTTCTTGCGTTGCTTGCCGTTGTGGCCGTCGAAGAACATGGTGAACTGTTGGTCCTTCTCCTTCACTGGGAAGTAGATACCGGCCGTCAAGTGACCTTTTAGATTACGCGCCAGAAGACTCCTGGAAAGTGTAACGTGATGGTTAATATTATGTGTTGAATTTAGTTAGGAAATTGGTTCTGGAAGTTTCTGTATGTTCCATAGGAAAAAAGTATGTGAATTCATGATTGTTTACTATGCCAATTTTTCTTAATTCAGTGCAGTAAAATCTATTTCCCTTAAAAATAGATGTGAATAGTAAATGTATTTGAATCTTTTATTACAATTTTGAAATTATAAGTTTAATAGCTAGTCAATTCCACTCTTTTCACAGCGTTATTCATGGGAAAAATTTCAAACCCACCAAATCTTGTAAGTTCTCTACTTGCATCCTTGTTAGGAAATGCCATAGGGTAACAAAAAGTCAATTCTTACCTCATATCCCACACGAGATTCCTCTTCTCAGTAACACTGACAGCAGTGAGGTAAGGCTTGGCGACATAGATAAGAGATAGTCGCTCCTTGACGCTCGCACCCCTAGTGTCCCTTTCGTGCCACTCCACGTAGTTGGGGTTGCTCAAGTTGAGCTGGTAGTTGTACTCCTTGCGGCTGTGAGGCTCGTCCGATTGGGTGAACCAGCCTGTTGAAAAAATTGAGGTTATTTATCTGTGGATGCTTTTCTCGTATATTTGTACGACTAGTTGTAGTTGTAGTAGATATAAAGCTTTTTACAATGCATACTTTGTCGTTTTATGAGTAAGATAACAATTTCAATGGTGAAGTTGGTATCGAGCAAAAATGATTGATACAAAATAATAAAAATAAATATTTGTTAATTGAGCATGAAAATAAACTTACCGGTATGTGGGTAGCATCGATCCGCCATTACAGTGACCACACGCGCGATGTGGTATCCAAGATCCGACAGGAAGACACCAGGCCTTCCCGCGACCCGAATGTGGATACACAGCATCACGTGGTCTTTCTCCGTTTCAATCAAAAAGCCCTGAGGGCCTGGGGAAGCCGTCGCGTAGTCGACCAGATCTTGAATATTTTCATCACAAGAAACCAGCATCATTGCCTTTGTGATTCCAGGGAAATCTTTTTCGAGGACTTTCAAACGCTTAATCGTCTCCATGCCCAGTCCAACGCATGTATGTTTGTGCGCGCGGATCGGAGGGTTGTATTTGGGGAAGAAGTCAGCTAACGTCTCGTCAGGAGAAGCCATGTAAGATTCGTAGAGGGTGATGAAGTTGTTGACGGAATCATAGTTCTCGGAGACCGCTAGTCGGCTCACTATTGCCTCAGCTTTGGCAACTAGGTCCTCATACTGCTGCAGGGACAGCTCCAAAGCTGGGCGCGGGGCCCCCCACCGTGGCGGCGGCAGGGGGTGCTCCGGGGGCCACTGGGGCCCGGTTGACTTATACTCGGAGCCGAGTCAGCTCAACCATTCGGCGCCCCAGCGGCCCATAACGCGGCGGATGGCGCGCTCTTCGCTCGAGGTCGAAGCGATGTCCGCGGGAGTCTGCACCGCCTCCCGAGCGGTCTCCGCGCCGGCCGACGCGTCCAGAGACCACTCATTGGCCTTACTTAACGGTTTTATATTCAATGTATCTGAAAAAGAAGTCAATCGTTGGTAAAAGGAACAAATAAAAATAAAGATGGCCTAAGATAAAATGTACGAACTATGAAAGTAAGAAATTTTCTAAAATGCGATGATCTTATTCGAAAGAAATAGTTTCCAAGTGCTTGGCGAAGCCTCAAAAAATATCTAAATCTGGAACGATTCGACTGTATATATTATCCATATAGCCATACTGATACTTATACAATATATCAACGTCTGTACTCGAAGCCATAAAATTATCAAGATGCCAAAATTCCCCGAGTTCCGATTCTAAAAATAGCCGACTTAGGGTGCACTCACACACATCAGTCACCGTCAAGTCACCGATGACTGATCGGTGACGGTTTGTGTACGTATCCACAAACACCAGTCACCGTCATGTTGTCCGTCAGTCACGTCGCCGGTTTGACTGAATCATTGAACACATACATCAGGTTAGTGAGTGATTAGACGTGTGTCACGCTAGAGAACATGTAGCAATTGACGGTAGCACGACGCTGACTGAACTGAGACGTGACGGCACCGGGTGAGTGGGGATAAAAGTATGATACATGTATGGAAAGATTATTTGACGTGCCTGACCGGGGACGTCACTGATAGATTTCGTGCCGGCGACTGTTGTGTGGGAACAGAGTCATACTAGAACTATTGATACATATTTTTTTTTAATCCTGTCCGGTGACGTGCCGTGACGGTGACTGATGTGTGTGAGTGCACCCTTACATTGAAGTCCATGTAATTATTAATATAAGTATGGTACGTGCCAAAAGTACTTTATATACCAAACGGAACTACAGATAAATCTGTATGTACAAGTACGATGACATCGTGACGCACCCCACCATCCTATGACGCAAATGATTCCAGAATTCCCAATGTCACCAATTTTTCCATACCCAGTACACATTTAGATTGCGATTTCAAAGCATTAAATATTGGCAAGGCTGCAAACTATTAAAGTAGGTAATAAGTATCCATATCAATGCGTCATAATTCATTAAGGATGGTGTTGTAATAACCCAGAAATATGCGACGCTAAACGTTTCTCCGAATCATATTTAACAAACAATAATTAAGAATGGTTACATTGTTACTGAGAAATAAATTTAATGATCATACGTACTGAAATATGCGAGACACCGAAATGCTTTTATATAGTACTTAGGTTTTTGTTCAGAATGAATATGGTATTAGTGCCCCATGTCACGACGAACACGCATGATACTCAATTAGGGGTCAATTGTAAACCAATTGATGGTATTATAGTCGCTAAGGATGATACATTTCACATATCTACAGATAAATGTTATAGAGATAAGAGAACTATTTAAAAGGACTGATAATGTTGTTGGCATAGGGGAAATCTCTAGCATTGCAGATGGTTAGAATTATCTCGACTCAATGCTAGATTGTTAATTGCGTAAGGTGACAAGTATTTCAAGAAGATTGGAACATTTATTGTAAATAATAAGGATACAATAAAATTTAATACACACCGGAAAGAGAATTTTCATGATTGGCACATGGGAAATTCTAAAGGATAAAAGGGAAGTAACAAATAGTACTTAACACAGTTAAAGTTTGACCCAAAATTATCAAAACTAGGAATTCGGAACTCGGACGCACCTAAAAATAGATTAGATTAAAAACAAAACAACTAACAAGCGATTAATTATGAAACAAATTTTATCTAAGGTCAAGAATACATACCCATTACGTATGTATTTCCGAAGTCTACCTCTTGGATGTGTCTTTGTTTACGTTTGAAATTGAACTGGTTTGTGTTGCGTTCGCGCGTCCTATATAAGCTTACGTTTTGCTACACCCCCCTCACCAAGCCTTCGCCGCTTCCCCCCGCGGCCCAGAGCCATCTGCGTCATGGATGGGTGTGTGTGAGTGACTTGCACGTGTGTTTAAATTGTGAGCTCACGTGTTGGGGACTGGTTACGTTCCATAAGCGCAGCGATTTAGGTTTACTTAGAAATACAGGGCCCGTAGACAAAGTAACAATTAAAAAACGATAACGAAGTTAGAAAAGGAAAAATGTATGGGATTGACATTAGATAGACCACGTGATCTAACGCGGCGTATGTCAATCCCATACATTTTTGCCTTTTCTAACTTCGTTATCGTTTTTTAATTGTTACTTTGTCTAAGGCCCCAGGTAGTATATCTATGATCTGTGTAGAGTTTATCTAGTTTTTGGATTCCATGAATGTGCGCTAATTAGATAGTGAGAACATTTATGTCTCTTAAGTTATTAGCTTATCTTGTTTTTGGATTCCATGAATGTGCGATAATTAGATAATGAGAACATATTTTCTGTGTATTAAGTAATTACTTTTTCCACTAATTTGAAACGAAGGTGATCAATTATGAGAAACCAATCATAAATTGACTTTCATTCTATGAATATTTCTATTTTCTAATTCACAAGTTCATCAATTAATCATTGAGTAAAAACTTTTAGAGCGAAACAGTTAAGTTAGTTCATTGAATAGAAACAGAGCTCTACATAGAGCGGACAATGAACTCCGATTTAAATAGTGCTCGAAAGATTTTTGTTCTTAATCCTCATATTATGTACAATCACATCATGTCATCTCTTCTATTCATTCGGTCGGAGACACGTTAAACGCCCGCTTAAGTTCATCAATGTAACCTAACCCAACAGCGTCAAAACATTACGCACACACACAAATATTATTATCAATGGCATACACACATAGACATGACCACGTGCGTGTGGCAACAGCTGCTTATAAAATTATTTAAGTAATTTATAAATTAATCAACTAAGATCACGGTTAAGGTAAATAACGGAAAAATGTGTCTTTGACCTGAAGAATGTAAACTAGTTCAATTTTGCGGCTTTGTTTGTGGTACGCAACAAAAACAAATTTAGCGGTATTCTTTTGAAAAATGAAAAATAATGCGATTTTAAAAAGGGTCTATGATCCATCAATATAAAGAAAATGTGTTCTGAATAGTATTTAAACACAGCTTAAATCTTTGATGTAGTATTAATACACTTCACAATATAGTTTCACTGTACAGACATACAAACTTACCATACCTTTTTATATTAAAGATGGATTACAAATAAACATACGTTTCCTTTATATTTTATGCTAGTCAAATAGTTAGATAACGTATAATTCTAATATAATTAACTGCGTAAATATTATTCATAAAATTTTAACAGATTGCTCCTGATGTATCTACTTCCGAATGAAGGAATTGAATTTGAATTGAATTTTGATTAACGAAAAACATGAATGATTTCATTGAATACCTAGTCCTTAGTGCACACTGAGATATTCGATTAATTACGAAATAGATTAAACTAAAAATGCGAGTAACTAAATATTACGTTAATTTATATAAAAAAACTATTTTTTATGTATGTCCTTAGTCTTATTATAATATATTTCGGAGCATATTATATAATTTAAGTAAAATAAATTATTTCACAAGGTGTGTCTGCACATTTCTTCTACTTCATTCATTGTTTGTTTTTTTATTTACCTGTCTCTATGCGTACTTGCTACCTGAAAAATCAAGTTGGGACGCTTATAGCCACCAGTTTCTTAAGACAACCCTTATTTTTTCCATGAAATTGCAGAAATGACAGTGGCAGTTCTGTGTAGTTAAAAAAACACAAACCTAACTTAACCCACCCCCTTATCCAAACCAAAAACTTCTGATTACGAATTCTCGACATATTACAAAATGCCAAGCGTTTGTAAACGGCGAAATAATACAATTTGACTGCGACATGTACACCATTTAATATTATCTGAGGCCATGTGTATTCATTATTAACGTAGAAATGGTTTACTCATTCAATTAAGTACATAAATTGAAAATTCGATTTGATGAAATAAAAAAAGAGCATATTATATAATAACTGTAAAACGGTTTTAACAATTTGATGGCTATATTTATTGGATATCTAATTAGTGATAAGTGAGAAATTAGGTACCTATAAAAATCTAAGCAATCTAATGACTTCATAAATCTACATCTACACTAATATTATAAAGAGGAAAACTTTGTTTGTTTGTTTGTTTGATTGTAATGAATAGGCTCATAAACTACTGGACCGATTTTAAAAATTCTTTCATCATTCGAAAGCTACATTATCCACGAGTAACATAGGCTAGGTTTTATCCCGGAAATCCCACGGGAACGGGAACTATGCGGGTTTTTCTTTGAAAACGCGGGCGAAGCCGCAGGCGGAAAGCTAGTAATTCTATAAAGTAGAAATGTACATGGAAAATATAACATTACTAGCTGTCTCGGCAAAGGTTGTTCTGCCTTACTCTTCTAGGGGTATGAAAGAAAGATGTTGGCCGATTCTCAGAAAATTTCATGAGAATCGGTCCAGCCGTTTTGGAGGAGTATGGTAACTAACATTGTGACAGGGGAATTTTATATATTAGATTAATTCATATAACTACAAGATTAAACAAAAAAATATAAGATTAAAATGACAAATAGATCATCATAAGATTGAAATGATTGATAAATGGCTTCTATCAATATATCCGATAAAATAATTATTATAATATTATTGGAATTCTAATCATATCTTTCAGTTCTGATTTAGAGATACCCGTATTTAATTTAATTATTACCAATAAAGATTGAAGATAACATATCAGTATTTGTATTTATGTACCTAAATAATAGCAGCTTCGTCCGTGTAGTCAAAAGAAAATTATCATGGAAATTACATTTTTCGCCAGACATAAAAAAAGTTAATATCATAAAATCGCAATCCGTACGTTTTGTTATATTATATTCTATTTTATCTTTATTTTATCTTAGATGGTTCGAACTTCAAAGGGCATGCGAGATGTAGATATGTGATCCATAAAAAATGAAAAACCATCAATATACCTACAGTATATTATTTATTCAATAGGTAACTCTCTAATTTCTATTTTTTTCCAATGCTTTATAATGAACTATCCAAACTTGTTACATACTTTGAATAGGAAAAACCAAGGAAAAACATAGGTACAGATAATATATGATAGTCTAATGCCTGTATTCCAATATATTTGAACGACTCTATGTCACGGAATACCTAGTAGGCACCTTGGAAAGTAATCAAATTAACCTGAATCGTTAAAGGTCGTATTCTAGGCCCTTTAAGGTCACAGGTAATATTCTAAAACTAGCTAGGTATTTCTAGAATACACTAAGTAGTTTGATTCTGACACATTAAATAAGGAAAATAATGGTACCTATATCGTGTAGTTAGGTTCATTACGGCCATACCAATGGTATTATTAATACGGAATATCACAGAATAGTAGTTTATTTTTATTATTTTACCTATCTAAGAAAAATTTTGTCACGATGATTTAGATCTATTATTATCGATAGCTGTCCATCAATGCAACAATTTTTCATACCGATTCATCCAAATTCCAAAAATAGAAACCAAACCTAACCCAACAAACAGACAGAATTTCGCATTATACAAGCATGGTGTTTTTACATAACAATACAACATAGCATGTAGAATCCTTTTAATTTCTGTAGGATCAATAACACTATTGACCTTGGGCCTTCCAAGAACCAACAGTTAACCGACTCGACGTCATTTTAGCAGCTGAGTCATCGCAAAATATTATATTATGCAATGATGACGTAGCTCTACTAAATACTAATATAACGATAAAAGCCACAACACGCTTTATGGTAAATTGTGTTAATTTTCTCGGAAACACAGAAAGTAAACGTGACACAATTGTCACGTGTTATTTGACTAACAATTGGTTGCAACGTGACAAAGATTTTGCGTGTTGCGTGACACGCGAAGCCATAACAAGTACTATAAATGGATAAATTAATTTATTTGGACATTATTCTTCCAAGGAGACCGAAGAATGTTTTAATTTATCGCCAAACATTACATATAACAAAGAGTCATCTTAAGCACTCTTAACTCTTAAGTCTCAAGTCTAGACAGATAAGAATTTCGATTAAAATAACCTACTTAGCGCTTAAATTGACTGAAAGAACTTTCGTTTAAAAAACGTCAAATGTTAAAATTGAACATTGTGGAAATATAACAGCAGTTTCGGGTTTATCTTAGTAGGTACATAATATTATTTATTTTGCAATGATTTTGGACTATGTAGGTAGGTTAGGGATAACTTTTTTGTTACCTTTCAGAATTCAGGTAGATTGTTGACCCTTGGACATTGTCAGTTGCAGCCTGCAGGTATATTAGAAGATAGGTAATAACAATTGTGGTAATAAACTAGGAAAATAAATATCTTCTTCTTAAAGTGCCTTCTCCTTTGGGAGGTTGGCGATCATTAGGGCTATTTCAATTTTGGAAACCGCTGTTCTGAACAATGATTTAGTGCTCTTCCCAAACCACTGACGAAGATTTCTGAGCCATGATATCCGTCTGCGGCCAGGTCTCCTTCTACCTGCCACTTTACCCTGCATGATTAGTTGAAGGAGTTCATACTTCTTGCTGTTACGCATCACATGACCGAAATATTCGAGTTTTCTTTTCTTGATTGTTGTCAGTACCTCTGTTGTCTTTTGCATTCTAGCTAGCACGGTGGTATTTCGTACACGTTCTGTCCAAGATATTTTAAGCATCCTTCTATACACCCACATCTCAAACGCTTCCAGTTTTTTGGACATAGTCTCTGTCAGCGTCCAAGCTTCCATACCATAAAGGAGTACAGAAAAGACATAGCATCGTGCAATACGTGTCCGAAGCTTAATGTTAAGGCGTCTGTCGCATAGAACTCGTTTTAACTTAGTGAATGCACTTCGTGCTTGCTCAATCCTACAACGAATTTCAAGGCTATGGTCACCTCTATCATCAACCATTGTGCCTAAATATCGAAATTTGGAAACACGTTCAAGAACTAGACTATTGAGATATAATAATAATAATAATAATAAGGGCGTAGGGATGTGACGACCCCATCGCCCACGGTTGGAATATCTATTGTCTACGTGACAATAGATATTCCACCCGTGCAATCAGTCAACCCGCAGGACACCTTGTGGCGGGGTGTCGGGGAGTAGCGACCCCGCGGGAACCGAGTGCTCCCGGGGGAGGCCCCTGTCTTCATCTCCGGCTCGCCTTCACCGGCCGGTCGGAGTGAAGCCTGACGAGGACAGGACCCCCACCTCTGGCTTGCCTTAACCGGCCGGCCAGAGTGGAGTCGCGAGAGCTTTTAGCTCGAAGGGTGGATGCGAAGCGTAAGTGGCGAGTGGGCACGTGATGCTGGACCCTCAGGGAGCGCGTGATCGTAGTTTAAAGTCCAGGGACGCCTCTCCACCCTTAGCTGCTCACAATATGTTGCCCCCTTGTCGCACTATTGCAGCGACTTATTTCGGGGGCCCATACAGTGAGAGGGCGAGTCACCACCTGCCAACAATTTTTTGCTATATCTTAGTAGAAAGGCAGGTGCCATAGTCTTCCATAGTCCTTAATTCCGGTCCATTAACATCCCATTCCATAGCCCAGTTTATTTTATTCCCTTATCTTGCAATAGTCCTACATCGGCCGCGGACTGCCTAGGGCTGTATCTCTATAGTGCAGTCATGGGCAGGCTGCGGCTGGAGTCCCACAACACATTAAAATTCTCGAAAGGGCCTCTGCGTGTTGGATCCGTGTCCCCACGTAAGCCTTCCAAAGATCCGGGTACCGTCCTTCTGGTGGTACCCGAGTATTATGGAACAGAGAAACATAATAATAATATATTTTTATTTCCAGATATTTATCCATATTTGTGTTAGTATACATTATAATATATATAAAGGTTGTGTGTAAAGCTCTGGTGTTCGGCTAATTGTCATATACTTAGTCTTTTTTGCATTTATGTTAATACCATAGTCAGCACTCACGGAAGCCACTGAAATGACCAGATCTTGTAGGCCACTGACTGACTCCGCGATTAGTATCGTATCGTCTGCATATCTCATGTTGTTGAGCAGTTTCCCATTAAGTGTGATGCCATGCTGGTTGTTGTCTAAAGCCTCTGAGAATATAGAATCGGCATATAAGTTAAACAACAAGGGAGATAAAATGCAACCTTGACGTACACCTCGCTGAATCTCTATGTGTGAAGATAATTTTCCATTTATTCTTAAGTTTGCACATTGGTTCCAGTACAGATTTCTTATAAAACGGCAATCCT
>CAJQZN010036209.1:21838-41692 GCA_907164685.1 Colias eurytheme | reverse complement strand
AATCTTTAATTTTATTAACAAACATTATATTACAACTTTAGCCTTTCCAAAGATCTCTTCAACATGCCTTCGTCATTACCTTAAAATGCCATTACAATCATTTTCGATTCTTCGAAAAGTTACAGCTTCGTTAAGGAATTTCAAGTAGATTAAATTTGTTACCATGTAGGTGTATAAATAATTGTGGTAAACCAATCTGACTGATTAAATTATACACCTTGTGAATTGATGCTGACGTTTTTGTATTTTGGATTTACGTAACGTAAATTCCTTAAGGCAATTTTGTATTGTAGCCGTTCATTAGTTTATTACCTTTACGAGGTATGGACTTCAAAGTGATTCACTTCTGTATTTGCCGAAAATTTTCGTCAGGACTGTTATACCTACGAATAATTATTCAGCGAAATTTAAGATGTAATTAGAAGGCAGACAAGTTAATGTTGATGGAGAAAATTGTAAGCCACAAGTTGATAAAGTCATAGCCGTTGGACACACCATGGACACACCAGTCAGACACTCAGACAGTACCAATAAATACAGCATTTAAAAAAAATAAAATTATCACAAATTTAAGGGAAGGATACACCATACTAGTACTTCATCAGAATTAAATGGACATGTAGATTGTAAAGTGGAAATTTAACTCTTTTTACATTCGGCACCTAGTTAGTTTTATGCGTTATGAATTATATACATATTATTTTATTTCAATTTACATATAATATGATACAACATATTCTTGATTACCATAATATTACTTGTAACATACTAGGCCCCTTTCACAGCGTTTCTCGCGAGAATTTCGCAATTATACTCCACTTTCACTGTCATATACGACTATAATTTAAACACGTTTGTGTAAATATCATCTTTAATAATCAAAATTATATAATACAATTATGCAAATTTGCAAAAAATATCATATGACGACACACCGAGACAACAAATAGTCCAATATAATATGTATTATTTTTTATTCACAACAACCCTAAATACTTTTAATAGCCTACATTTAACCCAAACTTACGTAAATAAAAGCTTCCGTCGATAATACTCTTAACCGTAAAACAAATTCCATATAGATAAATGAATAGATAATAGACGAGTGCATAATTATAATGTTCTAATACAATTATTTCCAAACATTGTGTTAATGACAAATTTCACGACCGGCATAAAAATACACAAACACGCACAAAACGGTCGTCAAGAGCCCCATCTCTGATTGAATTATCCACCATGTGTTAGGAAGCTTTTATAGAAACCCATATTCTATATGTATAAGAATACACTTTAGGTATACTTTATTTTTCTAGTTTTAAAAAATGAAGGCAGTTCTCATGTTGACTTTTTTGGGTTTGTTACCTTGGGTAAACCGATTTTGATGATTCTGTTTTTGTTTGAAAACTAATGCCTACGCTGGTTTAATTAAAGTTTGGTTCAGTTATAACCATTTGAAGGTGGTTTAGTTTTTTTTTAATATAATGTGCGATCTCCAAAGATCTTTAATTAGTTCAATTTGCCTCCGTAAGCAAAAAAAAGTTCATAAATTAAATAAAGGCCACAGTTCAGATCCATACCAACCTTAAAAAATATTATTATTTAGTTTTAATTAACGTTATGTAATTCCGAAACCGCTTTCTTTAGCGGTCAACCGGTGGTATCCGAATAATTCGGCTAAAAAACTTTCACTCGCCAATCAAGTTCGCTCTCATAACGTTACAGATTTACGAGCATACGTAACATTTTTTAAAACAAGTAAAATATTATTTTTAATATAATAGACAGGTATAATAAGTACTCCCATAACATAGATCAAATTTTATAAATATGAACATACAAATTGGTTTGTTAGATTATATATCAGTTATTTACACTGGACCATTGTGGAAAACTATGTCGAAACTCCAAACTATAGTAGCTAAGTAGTTCCTGCAAGTAAGACTCCTTCAAAAGCACTCGTGAAATGCAACAATTTTATCATCCTGGATAGACAATAACTTACAATACTTTGGTCAAAATTGCAAGCAGGTGTGGTCAAATGGAACCCTGAATGAATAAAGTGGACCACAAACACGAAACAGATTATTAATAATATAGAATGCATCAAAAATGGTCCAATTACATTGAAAATAACAACCTTGTATCACTCCAAATCGAACCTATGACTATAAACAACGCATTGTAAGGACTATTTCTTAATAAAATTATAATAATGTGCCACGGACATTCAAAGCACCATATTAAGATATCGCGCAGAGAATATGTATTTAGAGATTACTGTAATAGGTGCCTTGACCAAAAACTAAATTTCGATGGAACTATTAGTTAACTGTTTAAACAAGGCGTTTAACTAGCACTAGGAATCTTGTTTAAACTGAGTAATATTTCGCAGTAGCCGAGTATATAAACAAAACGATTACTCATAGAATTTGCACTAAATTACCTACGATAGTAGCCTACATAATATTATATTATGTAGTATGTAGATGCGCAGAACAGTTTCACTCCCTGGTCCTTTATCTATATGAATATCACTTTAAATTATATTCCGATTAGCAAGTTAAAAATTCATTTATGGGTCAAGGTATACGCTTTTACAATAGAATTCCTCATAATATATTTTAAGAGTTTAGTAGTTCTACATTTAAAACTTATATAAAAAATGTACTAGTTCAGAGAGCGTAGATACTACAGTATTCAGGAATATATTATGGACGATAAAAACCCATGGAGGGTTGTTGCGTCAAAACCACAGGACAGTTCTTTGGGATATTATTATAATATATGATCAATGATGTTACATATGTATTTTGTAAAATTAAATTGAGCCTTATTGATTGATAGGTACTGCTTTCCGAATCGGTGTGTAATGTCGTTTCAAAAGTGCTTCTATAAGAAGTCTTAATTCTATAATTCTATAAGGTAAGAATTCTATAATTGAATAAATAAATGTTTGAGTTTGAGTTTGAAAAAAACATATTATCAATCGCATATAATACAGGTTAGTCAAAAACTTAAGAAATACATAAAGATACATTAAAATCGATGTATCTACTATTCACTACGTAATATCTAGTAATTTGCGGTATAAGTTTTATGTATCAGTAATTTCTTATATTTACAATTTCCTATTCCACAGCTATTAAGCTTATAAAGTCAAGGTCGCATTGTACATTCGAAGCATTTCACCGTCGATTTCCATAGCCTGTTCCATCCTATTGTGTATCCTATCTTTAATCAAATCATTGTTCACATTATTTAGTGCGTAAACAGATCTAATTTCAATGGGCTATGTTACATCAGGCTATTATTTGCATATGATAGCTGTTTAATTATGTAATGCAAGAGACATACTTTATTTCCGTACTTTTATAATGTAATTATGAAATTATATATTTAGCTAAGTATGTATATGAAACACTTTGTATTGTAACTTGCGTGCACAGTGTATAGAAGTATACAATAATTGTACCAATGATGTTATTTCATATATTATAAACATATTTTATGACATAGCCTTATTTATGTATTTGAATGCTATCGTATAAAGATATATCTGATTGTAATACAATACATAATTAGATATTATTTTTACAATGATTATCACGGATAAAAATAGTCACCCTTTATACCCATATCTACCACCATATATTTTATGCCGGTAAACTTCGATTGATACAATAATAATTAAGAGACCCTAATAATTATATAAAATATACAAGTCTACATAATTAAGCGTGTATACTGTATAACAAAATAAAATTAATGGTTTATCAAACAAATTGTTTTTAACACACTTAGCTTCATCTGCATGTTTGTGTGTAACTGTCTTTCGAGTCGATTTTGACCCAGTTTAAACGGAAAGATTTAATTCAAACTTTTTACACTTATCAAGGATCAGTGACAATACAATAATTTCATACATTAAACCGTGTTTTTTAAACCAATTATTTTCTTTCAGTTTGGCCGAAGCAGCTCACCTTCGATCACATATACAACAACACACGCTACGCCCAGATCCGCCACACGCCTCGACCCTTCTCTCTAAACCCCAGAATCACGCATAGTCAAAAAACCAAAGGAACCGACTTAGGATATAATTACGTTAGAACTAAGAATTTGCTTGTCGGCTTCGCCCATGACCCCTTCAGGTATTCCGTGCCGGAGGCTGATTATGCAAAAGGTGTCAGGTTAGTAATATTCATTTGTAAGTATGTTTTCATTAAGTAAAGTTAATTGTTATCAATTAGTTACATAAGTAGATAATTTCTTTTAATAACAATAGTTAAAATTTACCATGTGAATGTAGTTTGTAGAGATCTTAAGAAGAAATAAACTTAAGAGGGAGACACAGGGACACCATTCATTTTAGCTTTCAACTCTGAACTCTAAAATTAATTCAACCAGATTTATTTATAAGTTTTTCATCATCACATAACATAACATCAACAAATATCTTCGACTGGCCGGTTGGCTTGGTTGGTGACCCTGCCTTCCAAGCCACTGGTCGTGGGTTCGTTTCCCACCCGGGGCAAATATTTGTGTGATGAACATAGATGTTTGCTCTGCGTCTGGGTGTTAATTATATTATAAGTATTTATTTAAAATTATATATGTAAGTATGTTTATCAGCCATCTTGTTCCATAACACAAGCGAAAGCTTAGTATTTGATCAGATCGTGCCGTGTGTGAATATATAGTCCCGAAATATTTATTATTTATATTTATTTATCTCAATTAGTTATACAATGAGTCATCCAAAATCTTCATTATTATCTACATAAAACAAAACATGGACATAAAATCTCTCAAATTACAAGACATACATACATTTAAGCTTATCAATTCCAGGGTAATAGATCCCAACCAATACATGAACAAAACAGACCGCGGCAAACGAGGTGTACAACATCTCTACAGCATGCTAACTTGTGCTACCGGCTGCAATCCCATCTCCTACAAGGGTTATGGATGTTACTGTGGGATCGGGGGTTCCGGACGACCCACTGATGGGATTGATAAGTAAGTTCTTAATCCATTATGACATGAACTTTTTTATTTACAGGAAGGTTATGATAAAATATTTTCAAGTGAGAGTAGGTGCGACATTCAACAAGAATAAAAAAAACTTGTTTTTATTTTGACACTATTATCACAGTATTACCATATTTCCTGGAATTCGAAAATAATATTGTAATACTGTGCTATTATAGCTCTAATTTCAGTTTATTTCTACAAAGAGCGACATAAAGATTGTATTTTTGGAAATTTTGCACCAATGATACATACCGCATACTTACATACCGCAGAAGAAAATAAAGCTCACATTACCCTTGATATTCAAAAAAAATAAATCTTTATCGAGATCTCGTAACGTCTTTTTAAAAAAACATACAAGACATCTGATACCTTAGACCAAAGCCTTAGACCTTTCCTGCAGAAAAATTACAATTAATTTCTTGACTTTAATACCAAATTCCTGACACACTCGATTTCAGGTACATAATATCTGAGAAAACATTAGATACACTTAACCTCGTACAAGCCTTTCATAATAATAATTTCCCTTTCAGCTGTTGTCGTCTCCACGACGAATGCTACGAGCACATACACTGTCCCTTCTACACAGTTTACTTCCAGCCTTACTACTGGACCTGTTATGACGGTGAGCCACTTTGTGCTCTGGAGAACTACTCCCACCGTCATCAGGTCATCAATAGCTGTGCTGGGAGGCTCTGTGAATGTGATAGACGATTTGCTATGTGTGTCCGGGAATACACCTGTCCTATAGGCAGGCCCTTGTGCAGGTCCTCCCCGTTTAGGTTGCTGCAGAATATCTTGATTGTCCCGTGATTTTGACGTTAAATTCGAATTAAATTAGCTTTTTTGGGCTCGGCATTTTTGGACCTGATGACGGAGGGATCATCATTCATCAGGTCATCAATAGCTGTGCTGGGAGACTCTGTGAATGTGATAGACGATTTGCTATGTGTGTCAGGGAATACACTTGTCCTATAGGCAGGCCCTTGTGCAGGTCATCCCCGTTTAGGCTGCTGTAAAATATTTTGATTGTCCCATGATTTTATGATAATTTGAAATAGACTTTTGGCTAACTTTTCTTAAAAGTGACAAAATTTTTATGATTTTTATAGCTTTAATAAAATGCTTGTTATCTTCGATTGAAATAATTGGTTATAGATCAACTAATTTTAAGCCATGCTCTTGTCTGACTAGAGTATAGTAGCTGTAAAAATAACTGTGTAGATAAATAATTATAACGTTTATGATGTGTTTGTAAATATAAATAATTAATGAGTCTAGTCTTAATAAATAAATATGCCTAGTTTTTCCATTCAGCACGTGGTGTGAAAGACTTATAGGGCAACATTGATCCAAGACACTACTTTATTAAGGTTTTCTTAATACGAATGAAGATTAATTGAATCTGAATGTTTTTGATTAACCATAAAGACCTAAAAAATGTGTAAATAATTAATTGTTTTTGTACTAACATTAATAATTGTAAAGTTTTATTTAGATAAGCGGGTAATAAAATACGTAGGTACTAAGGTTTTTAAAATGTGTGATGTACCTATACCTATATGAACCATATTATTCCAATTTTGTTTTGTAATATGTGTAAATACGACAAATTTATTTATTTTCACAATAAAACGATAATCACAAATCTAGTTTCATTTACTTTCATGATACCCAAACCATCCAACCAATTTTTTTTCTTGCAAATCTTTTACAACATTAAGTATATGAGTATTAGAAAAAGCCTATGTCTTATTCTGGGTTTTCAGCTACCTACATACCAAATTTCTTTGTATACTCGATTCAGTAGTATTTGCGTGAAAGAGTAACAAACATCCATCCGTCCTTACAAACTTTTGTATTTATAATAATATAAGTAGGATACAGTAGCTTACAGCTATGTATGTAACTATAATATCACTCACCATATTTACAAGAATAAATCTGTTCTTCAAAAGCTAAAGAACAACTTTTATTGCAATTTTAAGAATATCCACTGAATGGTATTGAGTTGTGGATTATGAAACAGAAAAGTAGCAGCCATAAAAAGTTAGTCATTTTTGAACTTAAGAGAAACTTTTGCATACTTTTTTATTTTTAAACGTGATCTCATTACGCGCAGAGAACATGAAATGTCTGAAAGAATTTTATTTATTTTAAGAAGTCTTAGGACAAATGGTCTAGACTCGGGAAGAAAAATATTTGTAAGCACTTTTAATGTTTCAATGTTATAAGAACTTGACTAAGATCAAATTAATAAGATAGATCGACTGCACAAATTAAAATTGTAAAATTAATTTCATGCTTAATCGTTCTTATCTTGGCAATATCATCATGTAAAAATTAGGTTCTATTCGATTACAGAGATCTTCATTTTTAACGATACTGGGAGAGCATCGCGACTGCATTGTAAGTAAAATCAAATCGGATCGAGTCTTAAAATAATATGATTTAACTACAAACCTAAACTTACTAAACCAGGATAATGAAATTTATCGATATTTTCTTCGTCATTTTTTTTATGTGGTAAATGCGTTTATAAGACAGAAAGAAATAAAGAAAATACATTTATTTGCATACTGCACTTATACTTATACCTACATGCGTGCGAATAGCGAGGCGAATAAAAAAACATATTACATATTATTTTACCCCCTTTTACGGCATCCGACTCGCTTCGCACAAAAATTACGTGTCACTTTGTTTGTACGCGATGGACTCCAAAACTACTGAACCGATTTTAAATTTAATTTGCGCTCCGTGTGCACTTTGATCTGACTTGAAAGATAGGATAGGTTACATTTCAAGACAGGACAACGTCTGTCGGGTCAGCTATTATAAGTATTATACATTATATCCGTGTTATCCGTGTTATCCGTGTATAACCTAACCTTAACAAAACGAATTCCAGATGGCGCCACGATACGTTTATTTTTCTTTCATAATATTATTATTACTACAACAAGTTTTAAGTAATGGCAACCCAGTTCCACAAAACTGCATGAAAACTCGACGAGATGGTACGACAAAGATAAATGTCCAATGTGTTATTTACTACCCATATTATTACCCCTACTATTATTATTATTACCCTTATCCATACTATTATTACCCGTATTATTACGTTTATGGATAAATATAAAGTTTGTTAAAGAATAAAACATATTTGACAGAAAACTTTTTTTTTTAATCTTAACTTAAAAATTACTCTTATTGGCCTTTTAAATTGATATTAGTTTCATAAAAAATAAAAAATCTATTGAAATAAAACACACGAGAACCATAAAATATAATATATTTCAATATATGCAACAATTCGTCAAATAATTAACATTTTACAAAAACTTCACACCTCCAATGATGTTGACGGGACGTCCTTTGTACTTTTTGGATATTTCCTTTTCAATCTGAAATAGAAAAAACAGATATATCTTAATATATATAAATCTCGTTTCACAATGTTTGTCCTCAATGGACTCCTAAACCACTTAACTGATTATAATAAAATTCGCACACCATGTGCAGTTCGATCCAACTTGAGAGATAGGATAGTTTAAACATGTAAATACCACGGGCGAAGCCGGGGCTGACCGCTAGTAGTAAAGTATTTTTATGTGTGTATTTTTTATATCCCTTTCTCTTGCTTCTATGATCACGATCAAACCTACTATATGCAACTTCTAGTAAGTAAGTACATATTAAGAAAGTATGTTAAAAATATATGAACATTTTTATGTTGACTGACTTGACTCGACTAAATTATTTAACTTTATTTATAAAGAAAATGAAAAAGTAAAATCTGTCGAATCGAATGAGCTTTTCATAGTTCAAAAAAACTACCTAGCAAAACTGAAACTCTATATATTATAGTTGTGTTTAAATTGTACCCATTTATTTATTTGCCTATTTGATTGTTCAAATATAAAATACATACATACAGAGGAAAATACTAGACAATCAAGAGTCACATTTTGAATAAAAAAAGACGGGTTGCACTCCGGGAGTGCCGGCAGAAGTGAAAACTTGATTATTAACGTTCAGCATGTTTGATATTTTGGAATGGTATCCGTCTTACGTATGGAATATAAGTGCTAAAAAAAATTTCTCTTTAAAAAAAAATCCGTCTTATGCTTTTTCGATCAGGCCACGTGTCCTGACGCGAGTTTAAGATTTTATACCCAACGCCGCTAAAGAAGTTTTCACTTCAAAAATAAAAAATTTTAAACATACTATGGTATAGTATATATAGTCAAATTGCATAAGGGTGAGTACTGTGAACATGCCAGCTTTAGTTATAGTCGAGCCAATTTAATAGGCAACATTTGACGTCTATCAATTTTAACTTCGAAGGGAGATAACCTGCTTAAAAACATCGATTAAAGTGAAGTAATCGATACGGACTTGAACCATTTGTCAATCGAACTTGAATCACATATCAAATTTTAAAATTCATCAGGCGAATCCCTGTCCCAGTAATATACTTTCTTTCGTAAATTTAAGGATCAAAATAAGACAAGAAATAATATATTATTCTATGTCGTCGTTACTAGGTTACGTTGTTGAATTTTGTTGAACTGTCAAATGTTGCCTATTAAAATGGCTCTACTATAATTGACCTATACATACATTAGCCTGCAAGTCAATAGTCCGTTCGACCAATCTCGTCAACAGAGGGCGTAGTTCTATCGCTCTCTCACTCGCAGCTTTCTTCTTATCTGCCTCTCGCTCTGACAGACGCGCCATTTTGTCGCACATCGCTAACTTCTGCTGGAGTTGTGCTGTTAGTACGTCTACGTATCTGTTGAAACGGACATAATATCTTATTTGAAAAAAAAAATTGGTTGTCTATAAAGTCGGTTTACTGACGATAGTTGAACGTGACAACGTCCGATTGTGCCTCTTTGTCGCTCTTTCCGCGCTCTCGCTTGCACTTCAAGTCTTACATGGAACGCCTCAGAGCGAGGTAACGCCGCATGAGTCATATTTTTTCGTGCGTGCAGCCGGCTCTATCGAATTATAAGACGTTGTCACGTCAAAAAAATTAAATGAATATTGTAGTCATAATTCATTAACTGATTTTAAATCAACAACAGATTATAGCAATTCTAATTATGGGAATAGTAATTTTACCATAGGATTTTTTATATTAAGAATATGCATTATGTAAATAACATTATCAAATGCGCGTATTGAGATTTTTATATTAAAATATCATGGATAATTTGGATTGGTTTTTAAACCAATCCTGATGCTATCGCTATCTGTTCGTCCATATGTACGATTAGATCTTTTAAACTACGCAACGGATATTGATGTGTTTTTTATCTCAAGCTCTGATGATGATGATGTGATGTGATGAACTGATTATCATATCACAACATCAAAAAATGTAAATTTTTTGGTCAACAATGAATTTTTATTTATTTATTTATACTAACTTGTGCGAATGCTTCACATTATGCAAGTGCGCGATCTCCGGCGCCGTGAGCGCTCTACTCGCCGCCTGTACTGTATCCAACATGGCCGATAGTGCATCTTCGCTTTCAGTCGGCAATTGTTGTATTAGCGAAAACGTTTGGCTCTCGTTGGATATCATCGTTTCGTATACGCGCATCTTGAGGAAGGATTCCAGCTGTAAATGAGGGTAGTTAGAAAAATATGTTTTATTTATTTAATTTTTTTTTTTTTGTTTGGAGTAGTGAGTACCAAATAATATTCGAAATCATTTTGACTAAACTGTTGGTCCGCTAAAAGGCTTTAAATTTACCACAAAAGCATTGGAATAAACAATGCTAAAGAAGTTTCTTTTTTTTTGTGAAAACTTCACAGATTTAAAAATGTTTTTTTTTAAGCTCACTTTAATAATTCTTATAATAATAAAGTATTAAAGACATTTCTAGCAGACTTTTTTATACTTTGCGACTTTTTTTTGTATTGCCCTACGATACTAACTTCAACAAGCTGGTCTATGATCTGATTCCTCGTGCTGGGGTTGTCCAATAACGTGAGAGCCTCCCTCCCCCGCGCCACCCCCCCTCCCACCCCTTGTTCCTCGATCACTATACCCGCGTCCGCTATTGATATATCCGCTACGGAGGACAGGTCCTACAAAATGATAATTTATAGACACGATATTTATTTAAATACATACTCAAAAAAATTAGAAAAAATAGTAATTGTAAAGTAAGAGTGAGAGAGAGAGTAAGATATTTCTATATAATCAATAATTTTACAACATTTCACAATAATTTTGCGACAAGTCAAAAAATAACCTAACACAAAATAGACTGGTTACTGGTTTGATTATACAAGGATAGTTTTTTTTTTTTTTTTTGTGCACACGCTACATTTATGTGTAATTGACAATTGTAACAAGCTATATGTGCTATGCGCTATATTTTCATGAAATAAATTCAGTTGGCTTGTGACACTTGTGTGTTTAACTTATACACACACACACTTACACACTTTTATTTAATAATTTATATATCTACATGAATTTCCTAACCCTACTTGTAACTTGTACGGTTCACAAAAAAACTTGAGAACTAAAAAACTCACAACTTCAGCAGGAGCTGCGTCAATATTGCCCCAGTCAATTTCACCGCCAGTGTCTCCATCTCCGAAATCTATTTCTGCCGATGCTTCCCTTGCACCGAAATCTATTGCATCGTCCCCAAAGTCAATCTAATGTTGGAAAATAAGTGATAAGTTTTCACTAAAACATGTCATATTTCTAAGGATTGAACTATTTCGTAGCATTATTAATTATTATATTAATTGTAGCTTTACAGAATATGAAGAAATATTTTCATATTTGTTTCACCATCCGTCTTACGCACAAGCAGATATTGAGATTTTTTTTATTATTGATTGATATGTAGCTTGCTTAACCAAGGTATTTTTTTCTCAGACCATTGATTATATTAATAGGTTCTATCTATTACAATAATTATGATACATTTGAAATAAAGAGAAATGAAAATATTTTTTAATTCAATTTGTGGGATATTTATTTTAATTTTGTCATTAAGACATTCAAATTAATTCTTATAAAATAACATTTGCTTTAAATAATTATCTCAATTAGTAAAAATACCTGATCACCAGCCCCCTGCTCGGCATCGTCCACCTCAATATGTATAGTATCAGGTTCCACACTCAACGGAGCCTCCCCATACATCCACTCGTACACTGTGGTGTTACCGTGCTCCACTATATATTGCAACAGCGGCAACACATTGGATGTATCGTCTCCGAGCATGTACTTTGTGAATGCAGAGTAAAGTTCTATGCTGGGACGGACGGGCTTGAGAGAACTGGCGATCTTAAAAAAGAGAGGTTCTATTATTTTTTTATGAAAATAAATTCATATTATAATATATTATTTTACATCTGTAAATATAAGGTTCTGATAGGAAATAGAAATATAGTGTTAAAAGTAATAGTACAAGATCCCACTGCAGGATTACTTCATTCGTAGTTTTTTTGATGAAACCAACATTTTATGTATATTTATAATTGGGAGAATATACATGAAATTTGGGTTTCATCAAAAAAACTATGAACAAAGTAATCCTGCTGGATCTTAGACTATAAATATGGATATATGTTATCAAAGTATAAATTTAAACTAAAATGAATATGTTTTATCTTTAAAAGAGTCTTGAAGGTAAAGAATATTTCGTGAATATCATGAAATAAATGAATACTTTAAAATGTATATAATATGTCAAAATGATGTAAAGACTTTTTAAATATAAAATATATGCATTTTTATATAGTTAAATAAAACTTTTTTTAACTTGTCTATGGTAGTATTGCAACGAACAAGACATAATACATTATTGCTTAAAAATTACATACCTCATGATATATTCCAGGAAGTTCTTCTAAACGCTCCACCAACTCCTTTTTAATTTTATCCCCTTTGATTCCCAATTGTTTGCAGAGATTAAGAAACTCAGTTTTTGTTGATGCTTCACTCTTCAAGTAATCATTCTTTTTCTTTTCACATTCCTTTAAACATGACATAATAATTTAATGTATGGTGAGACAACAAATTTTATGATTGACCGATTGCACATTAAATATAGTACAATTTAAATAAAATTTAACATCTTTATCATTGAATTTATATTTTTGGTTTTATGGCATTCAAATGCTTTATAAATATAAATTTATAAAGAATAGAAAAAATTCGATCACGAGGCGGGACTCGAACCCGCATCCTTTCGCGCCATTCCGGGGCGGATGCCTGACCAACTCAGCCACTCGTGACCCGCCAGAGCAATCGAATTTATTCTATTCTTTCAGTTTTATGTGTCTGAAGGGACACACCGTGCGCCATCTGTTGAGATGATTAACAAACATTTCAAATGGTTGTTAATCATCTCAATAGATTATCAAAAGTTATAACATTCCAAATGAATTCCAATAAGAATATAACATTATTTTACTCACAACTTGCAACTGCTCCTCTTTTGCAATCTGTTTTTTTAATCCAGGAATTTCATAGCTTATATTCCTGGCTAACATTTGGGCAGCTTCAGCCAAGTAGAGATTATCTTTCTCGTAATTCCTGACCACATCCAGCCAGTCCTTCATTCTTTGTGACCCGTACCTTCCAAACAGATTCTTAGTATCTGCCTCAGTTTCCTTCAAAATCTCAATGATTTTCAAACAGTGAAAATAGTTGATATAACTCCCAGATAGTAAAGTAGCTATATCATTATGGACAGGCATGTCTTGGATAGCATTATTAATCTTTTCCCTTACAGGAAGAATACTCTTCTGCCATTCCTTATTTACGTGCCTTCTGCTCACTAACCAATCTTGAAGTTTTCCTATATTAATGTCGATGGGTATGTTACTCTCCTAGAACATAAATTATTTTATAATAAAGAGATATTGCTTGAAATATGTGAAATTATTTATAACCTTTACGAATACTTACGTCCATTGTTAATGTATGTTTTGGTAGACGTACGGGATGGATACAATTTACTTTCTTTATATAATAATTATTTTTATATTTATATTTCCATTTTATTTTATTATTTGCCAAATAAGTAAGTGACGTATGAAGAATTGAAGAATTTATTTACTAATACGTTGACATTTGACAATTACTTACTAACTGTCACTTTCACATGCCAAATCACCAGTCAAATGTCACCTACGAATGTCACAAATTACTTCCAGCCTCCTGCTCCAGCCGTCTTCCAGCCTTGCTTCCAGCCCCCGTTTTCCAATTACAGAGCATAATGCGACTCAGTGCCGCACAATGCCGAATTATGCTGATGCATAATTGGAACATGAAACGCACCAGCAGGTTGCGCTAAGTTCAGTGTTGTAAAAAAAATATTCATAGAGTTAGCAACTGTGGTTAGCAATAACCTCATTAATGTGTAAATAAAGTGGTATACATAATGATTGGTTGAAAAATATTTACGGTTATTTTAAGTATTTTGGATTTTGATTATTTCATTAACATTTTTTTCAATGTTTGTACCTTCATCCACGTTCACTACTTATATTTATTTTTTTAACACAATTTGAATTAGCTTTGATTATTTCGAAAAAACTACAATGAAACGAAAGCTTTAAATTTTTTTCCAACAATTAATAATTACTAACGATAAATCGATTGCACGCATCAATTCACGCGCATTACTTTTTCTAGTGCTCGATTGTGCGAAGCGTTGCTGTAGTTGGAACATTCAACGTTAAGCATTAGAGCGTTTTCACATTATCCGATCCGATATCGGATATCGGAAGCCGATAGCCGATATCCGATATCGGAGGGAAGTAAAATGTATGAAATATGTGCCTGTCTTTCACATTGTCCGGTCCGATATCGGATATCGGAGCCGACACCGATATTCCCAGTGGCTATCGGACGATAATGTTCAGTGTTGCCAACTCAATTTTCGAAAAGGCAGTATACCAACAGCAAAAAAGCACTAGTTTGTGTATTTTCAGTCTTAAAGGGCGCTCAATCTTTAAAAAAATTCTTTGCTTTTAACCTTAAACCCTTTCTATTAAAAGAAACCTTTTTTTATTAAGAAAACACACATTTAAGTATTTATAGGCATTTAAAATACGATTTATACGGCAGGTATTTTTATTTGCCGTATTAAAATATACGACAATTAGCTGAACTGAAGTAAACAAAAATATATTGAATTCTTAAATTCAAATATCTATCTTCGAAAACATTAGTGTCTATCATCTTTATTATATCTCATTCTGCCTCGCTCCTCCTCCTACTCGGATGTTGGTTGTGCTGTTTATTGTATTGTTGTCATTGAGTGCTTTGTTTTTAACCGACTTCAAAAAAAGGAGGAGATTAAACACTGATTTTATTTTTATTTTGAATTTACAACAAAGAATACAAAGTTTGAAAACTCTTAATTCTAAAATAATTGTTTATGACAGTAAAATAATTTATGTATCTTTACTTACAGGAAATTACAACAATCATATTACAAATATATTTGAACGAGTGACAATATTATTTTAGGATATTACAGTGTAATAAGAAAAAGAAAAGAAAATGTGAACAAAGATTGTATCACTTAATAAATTTATCATAGGTACTACAATATGAACTTTTATAAATGTATGTAGTGAAAAAATGACTAAATGACTAGTACGTCTTGCTAAAAATACATTTACATTTTGAAAGGTATTTATTAATATGTATTACCATAGACAAATATAAATTATATTCGTCCATGGTATTACTAAAACCTAAAACTTAAACTTAAATATTAGTTAATAAAAAAAAAACTTTTTTTTTATTAACTAATACTAGGTTGTAGTAGGTATTGATATAAATTTATTTAATTTAAATATTGTGTTAACATAAGTATATTATGTTATACAAATGACCGATATCAAAACCATTTAGTAAATAGCACATCTAAATAAACATTTTACTTTTCTTTTTTGAAGTTGTTTTTCTTTATCGTAGTTATTTTTAATGTACATGTACAACTATGATTTATAACATTTGATTTTTTTTAATTATACCTTTTTTTATCAACTGGCAATTTAGTTTAGTTTTCTCTAAAAATTTCTGGCAGCACCCATGATGATATCGGAACGATTTTATCGGACAATGTGAAAGGGCAAATTGTATCCGATATCGGATATCGGCTATCGGCGTCCGATATCCGATATCGGATCGGATAATGTGAAAACGCTCTTAAGCAGCATAATGCGCTCTAGTACTGTAATTGGAAAACGGGGAGCAAAAGCTCCGTCACCAAAAAAAAGTTATGTTAATAATTATTATCATCACTGTTGTGTTATTATCATATGATTATCATTTTGTAATATCTTTTATTAAGGATTTTACTACGACTTAAAAAAGAGAGTAAATTGTCAATTTTATAATACGATTTTACGTGGGTTTCACGCACAGGTTTCACGAATGAATTGCTGACCCGGTTTTGATGTAATTTGATAATAAGATAGATAGACATAAGAATAAAACTTGTATGAATTTCTTTTTTTCACTTATAAAGCATACAGCGCAATAATGTTATGCGCGAGTGAAGCAAATAGTGAACCGACAGAAGACGAGTTTGGGAACATAAGCCAGTATTAGGAAAGAAACGTATTGTAACTACCTAGGTAAGTAATTATTTTGTATGCACGAATATATCGCCAGGACACAGCTACGCCCCGAGATTTCGGTTGCATTTTGAGAAAAATATATAATATGTTAATAAATAGGTAACTACATACAAAATATTTTAAAGTTATTTTAGATACAGCACTTTTTCATTGATGCTCCGCTCGCGATACGATTTGTGTCAGAGGTGGGCCACCTGATGTTAAGTGGTCACCACCACCGTATTTCAAAGTGATTCAAATATACATTATAATGGATCTTCCCACAGGAACAATATTATAATAATGTCACTGCTTTGAAAGTTATAAGTAGCATAAGTAACTCTTTCATATCCTTATTATCCCCAGACACTAAAATCATAATGCATGCTGAGTTTACCTAGATGCTTTTTTTTTACATTGACCTTGAAATTTGTGTACCTACTTACGTGAATTTTGATATTTTATCTGTAATGTAAACAAACTTTGGTAAGCCAAAATAAATATCATAAAATCTCTGTATTCTGAAAGAAAGACAAACGAACCAACTACTACACTTTCGCATCTATAGATACTAAAATTATAAAGCTGAAGAGATTGTTTGTTTGTTTGAACGTGCTAATCTCAGGAACTGATCCGATTTGAAAAATTCTTGCGGTGTTAGATAGCCCATTCATCGAGGAAGGCTGTAGGCTGCATCATCACGCGAAGACCAACAGGAGCGGAGATACGCGGCTGAAACCGCGGAGCGCAGCTAGTTTATCTTATATATTATAAAATTCTCGTGTCACAATGTTAGTCTGCATACTCCTCCGAAACGGGTGGACCGATTCTCATGAAATTTTCTGTGCATATCGGGTAAGTCTGAAAATCGGCCAACATCTATTTATGTTAGTCTGCATACTCCTCCGAAACGGGTGGACCGATTCTCATGAAATTTTCTGTGCATATCGGGTAAGTCTGAGAATCGGCCATCATCTATTTTTCATATGTACCACGGGCGAAGCCGGGGCGGGCCGCTAGTAATAATATAAGAAAGGATAAGGATAAATTAGTAAGGATACGGGATACCTCATGTAATTTAACGCTTCATATACCAATCGTGATGTAAATCAATAAAAGTAAAGGTTATTAGCAAATTAACATTAAATTTATTGTTCGTTAATTACCTAATTGTATGTTCGTACATACACTTCGAGCATATAAAGCAATTTTGTTACAAAGTAACATTCAAATTTGTTTTGTATTTTTGCAAATAGTTAAGTAGGTACCTAGTTAGGTAGTTAAAATAAATATATACTTACCTAAAATCATCTAAAGACTATTAGAACCTTAGATCATTAATTAGAACACGGGATAAAATTAAAATGTAGCTCTCATTGATAGCGTAAATTATATGAAAAGATAAGGCTATAGGCATTTAGGTATTATGTAGTAGGTACATAATAACTCAATGGCTATAGGTAACATTAGTGCTAAGTAGCCAGTTGGTAGGTATTTATATTATACTAGCGGCCCGCCCCGGCTTCACCCGTGGTACATATGAAAAATAGATGTTGGCCGATTCTCAGACTTACCCGATATGCACAGAAAATTTGATGAGAATCGCTCCACCCGTTTCGGAAGAGTATGCAGACTAACATTGTGACACGAGAATCACTACATCACTACATCACTACATCACTACATAGTATAAAACAAAGTCGCATTCTCTATCCCTATTTCCCTATGTCCCTATGTCCCTTTGTACGCTTAAATCTTTGAAACTACGCAACGGATTTTGATGCGGTTTTTTTTAATAGATAGAGTGATTCAAGAGGAAGGTTTATATGTATAATAACATCCATTAAATAGTGGAGAAGTACTGTTATTTTTGAGGTTTCTAATGTTATGTCGTAAATAATTACATTTTTTCCGCTTACATTGCAAACGCAGGCTGAACCCTACGAGTTTTATCAAAATAATGTACTAAGTATTGTACACATTGAAAAGGTCTACAGAAAAGTCCGCGATGGCATATGTCTATCTCTTATGGATAACCCACAATAACTTTTTTTTTGTCATTTACTTTTTACGACAAATAATGGCTAATTTTCGAAGCGATTTTAACCAATACAGCATTAATCCTTAACCAATTAAATACCTTGAATACATTGTTCATTTAATATAGATCTATATGGCCCTTTACACCGTATGATTTAAGAGAATATTTTCGAAGATATTACAGATTTAAAAATTGCGGGACGTACCGTTTGTCGCGGTACCGGCCGGCTGGGCCGCTGTTTTTATAAACAACGTTAAAAGTTTTTCTGTAGTGTATTAATTAGTATCAGCAGTGCACCCGTGCGAAGCCGGGTCGGGTCGCTAGTAGTATATAAAACAAAGTCGCTTTCCCTGTCCCTATGTCCCTATGTCCCTATGTCCCTTTGTACGCTTAAATCTTTGAAACTACGCAACGGATTTTGATGCGGTTTTTTTTAATAGATAGAGTGTTTCAAGAGGAAGGTTTATATGTATAATAACATCCATTAAATAGTGGAGAAGTACTGTTATTTATGAGGTTTCTAATGTGATGTCGCAAAAAATTACATTTTGTTCCGCTTACATTGCAAACGCAGGCTGAACCCTACGAGTTTTATCAAAATAATGTACTAGGTATTATACACATTGAAAAGGTCTATAGAAAAGTCCGCGATGGTATATGTCTATCTCTTATGGATAACCCACAATACCTTTTTTTTGTCATTTACTTTTTACGACAAATAATGGCTAATTTTCGATGCGATTTTAACCAATACAGCATTAATCCTTAACCAATTAAATACCTTCAATACGTTGTTCATTTAATATAGATCTATATGGGCCTTTACACCGTATGATTTATGTGAATATTTTCGAAGATATTACAGATTTAAAAATTGCGGGACGTAGCATTTGCGGCGGTACCGGCCGGCCTCCCGGCTATTTACCTATTTTATACCCGTGTGCGAAGACGGAGCGGGCCGCTATGTTTTTATATACAACGTTCACAGTTTTCCTGTAGTTTATTTAGTATCAGCATTGCACCCGTGCGAAGCCGGGGCGGGTCGCTAGTTTTATATATAAGACTAGCGGCCCACCCCGGCTTCGCCCGTGGTACATAATATGAAAAATAGATGTTGGCCGATTCTCAGACTTACCCGATATGCA
>CAJQZN010036209.1:0-21828 GCA_907164685.1 Colias eurytheme | reverse complement strand
TTTCGGAGGAGTATGCAGACTAACATTGTGACACGAGAATTTTATATCTATACTATCTATACTAATATTATAAAGAGGAAAAGTTTGTAAGTATGTATGTATGTATGTATGTATGTATGGTTTTCACGCATAAACTACTGGACCGATTTCAAAAATTCTTTCACCAGTAGAAAGCTGCATCTTTACTGAGCAACATAGGCTATATTGCATTTTCAAAAAAATTAGAGATCCTTACCAAAAATGCAATAATGTAACCCAAGGTGTAAAAAAATCCTCAATAAAACTTCTGTCATCGCGTGCGCTGCGGAATCTATTGAAGATAGAACAAAAAAATGTTCTACGGTAATATAGAATGGATCAATATCTACAAGAAAGTCCGCGATACCATATGTCCATCTTCAGTAGTTATGTTACTACAACAACTTTTTTACGTTTTCAAAGTAAATAGAAGTGCCGACAGTAATCAAACCATGTTATCCATACACATATATTAATCCTTATCCCATTAAATGATGTTTTATTATAGACTGTTTCAATACCAGCAAAATACTTTTTAAATGAAAAGAATGGGATATTCCATTCAAAAGATATAACGAATTTTTAAAAGTGTCAATCTACAGAAAATAGTAGGTATACTGTTCGAGCAGGCCGTAGTGCGGGGGTCACGGAGGAATTCTACCAATATGCGTCTTGACGGAACACAGTGGGGTTTTGGTCGGTAGGAATCCGACATAACCCACGGCCCCTCCCCCGAGGCCGTGGGTATCTATGAAAGATTTCCCCACTAAAACAAAAAAAAAAGGCCGTAGTGCGGGACGGGGTAAAGGTGATTTTCATGTGATTAAAAATTAAACCTATAGTCCGACCTATAGTAGACTTTTCACTGTAACGATATCGATATCTATGCGGGTGAAACCGCAGGGCATTGCTAGTATAAACTTAATAATTATTGGTTGTTTTTGCAATAATTATACTTACAATAAATAAACTAAACTATCTTTTGTAGCTAGGTTCCACCTACAAATGAGGATTGAATTAAGGTAGAAAATATATGTATTGGAGTAAATTACCGACTTTATTAAAATGCTTTTTCTAAAAATTTTAGTCGTAATACTGTGATTGACTCACTTATTGTTCTCATAATTATTTAATTTAAAAATTAATTGATCTTTATTATTTAACGACGAGTTACGACCGATGCGAGTTACACAACCTTAGTTTCAGCGGCTAGAAAAACCAGCCAAGTGGCTTCGCAATGATTGATTTCGTACAATATGTTAATTGCTACGATTCAATAAATAAACGGAACAATGCAGGTCACTAACTTTTCGATAAACGCGTTATCTACCCTTGTTGTAGCTTCAGTTTGATAAATACATTCGTGTAGACACGAATTCTGTGGTGTTGATAAACATATTAATATTATGTGCTAGTGTCAAAATGGTTGATGTGAATAGTGAAAATTTGTAAGTTAGTTCTTCTGGAAATTCTGAAAGATAGGTACAATTTAGGTACACTTGTATTATAATACCGTTTATTTTTATTTTATTAAGTACTGGTTACAATATTATTGTCTATAATATAGGTAAGTAGTTAGATTGAGAAGTGATAGAAGTTTTGAACAAGAGAGTAGGTGGTTAACTTGAAATAAATATTTATACCCTCATAATTATTATTGTCTAGATAATTTTTACAACACTTAGGTACAGTATGTATTATTAAAATAATCTTTTGACTTTATAATATGTATTAGAAATTGTAATTTATAAACACCAAAAATTTAAGTAAACGTTTTAAAGCAGGTGTAGTTTTGAATGAAGTAAACGTTCTTTCGAATGAAATTGGTAGGATAATTAATTATTCCCTCAAAGGAGGCCCGTGTCCCAGCAGTGGGAACGTATATTAATTGGGCTGATGATGATTAAGAAAATTATCGATAGGTATCGTCATTGGTCATACAAGGTCGGTACTTTGCTGGCTCTCACTTGACAGAACCTTTTTTATGAAACCCGGTAAGGACACAATAAAGAAGTGAAAGATCATGATAAATTACAATTTGTTTGATACTAGCCGATCGTCCCGGCTCCAAAGAGAAAATAAAATAGGTACATGAAAGCAGCTTAATAGTTAATACTGCCTATGACATTCATTGATATAATAATTTGTAAGTTCGATTCCGTAGATCCAGATAATTACACAGATTAACTACATTAACAAAATTGATTAAAATACTATGTGATAGTGTTTTCTATTGTTTGATTACACGCGAGTTTAATTATATTGACTAGTCGTGAGTCGTGACCACGCTCGCTGCAAAGTGTGCGAACCGTCGGGATAGTGATATAATGAATAAATCGCATTTAAAATCTTGAATTTCTACTAAGGGATAGTCGAAGGAGATAGTACTTATTACCATGTTCATCTTTATCTAAATTAAGACAGCATTCTTATTTTACTCTACTACTTTGTATGATATCCGCGAAGGGGGCTGGTGACCTGTACCTACCTCAGACTTCTATTTAGTCTATTTCAGGCACCAGTTTCTCATAACGTTATCCTCTACTGTACTTTGTGTAGTTTAATTAAGTGTTGTAACATTTTAATGTTGTGAGAACCAAATAAAGATGATTTTATTCGTAGACAGAGAAACCAATAGACAAATTGATAGTTTATGTCGCATTCACACAAGAAAAAGAGCAACTTATGCCGGTGTTGTGTAAAGAAATGAGAGAGAACGATAAAATTTTTTGTTTCACCCAGCGTGCCACTTTTTTCAAGAAAAGAAACCTACTTTGCTCTTAGATTACAAAATAAAAGACAGATGGAGCGTTGCCGAACTAAACCGAATTATTTATCGTCATTTCCATAAAGCTATGTGTGCTGTCATTTCACCGTTGCACTGTACGAACACGGTGCTTCTGTGTGCGTGTTATGTTACCAGATATTGAAAAATTTCCCAAATTTTTGCCCGACTACGGAAGAAAGAGGGTTATGTTTTTCGAATGTATGTATGTATAATATTTCTTAGACACGCCCTGCAGTATAAACTGTTGGATCGATTTTGAGTTGTGAGGTGTCATTGCAATCATCTGAATTATGAAGGTAGTGGTGGTAGTGACGTCGTAGGCTACATACATTAGCAGTCATGTTTTAATTTTTATTTTAATATAAATTCGGGTTTATGATATTATTTTATAATATTGTAAAAATTATTTTGTTACATAAAGCACCTATCTACTAAAGTTAAATATGGACAAAATAATTTTATTCAATTTTTAATTAAATAAATTATATTAAAAAAGTTTTTATTTTTTCAAAACATATGAAATATGAATGCGAATAGCGGTAGTTTTTAGTCGAGAATGCGGGACATTTTATTTTCATCATACATATTATCCATCACGGAGTTCACAATCGCGAGCGAAAACGACTATGACGCTTTTTATAAAAGTAACAAAAAATGTATAATGCTTATTCTAATAATCTAATAATGATCATGAAACTTTATTGCACTATAGAAATAATCACATTCACGATCGAAAAATCCAACAGCACTACCCCGAAGATCTTTTAAACATTTTACCGTTTTACCCCTAAAATTGGCAAATTCATTTTCAAAATACTGGCAGCATACGTTGAAGTTTTGAATTCCTTCGTATATGTAAAATTATTATTTGTATATAAAATTAAATAAGCCAAATAATCTACAGAAAACCTGTAAAACGATGTTTTATCTTTTTGTTTGTTTTCGGGAACAAATTTTACAGCGTTTTAATATCACAAGACAGCATTTTTTTACTAAAATATCAAACCCATTTTGACGTATTGCATGACACTAGAATCGCTATAGCAATGGCGGAGTTTCGTATTCGTTTTTGATTTCGTATTTTCTTTGACAAGGGCGACGGACGATTGACATGCTCCATCTGCTAAGACTTTGCTAAACAAAGTTTGACAGCTAACTATCGTCTTCCCTAAAAATATAGTTTTTACATGTTCTAAGTTACGTAATTCATGGTATGTTTGGTTTTTAATGATTTAGACTTACTGTTAATACCTTATAAAATAATACCATGGTGCGGTGTAGCGTTAAAGGGTGTTAAAGTGATAGTGGAACGAAAATGCCTGGATTGTCTTTTCACTCGTAAGTATACAACTCTTTATCAGTTTATAGGCCTTCATGATATTTCAGCGTGTTAATATATTGTGTATCACGTGCTGTTGACTTGAATACATTGTTTAAAAACCACAAAAATAACAATTATAAATTTTAACCTAAAAAATTTTGTGTTGCCAACTTTTCTACAAATTGTTACCCACTATTATGGGAAATAATAATATATATTCTGCAGTGTGTATTTAATTAAATATCTGAAATATTCAATGGCTTGTTCCAGTTTTCCTGAACCGGATAATTTACGACAAATTTGGATTGTAGCTACAGGATGAACAGATTGGAAACCAAAACCGAAGGTTAGAAAGTATTACGGCAATCACCACCACCGCGACGCTGCCCCGCCGAAGACAATGGACACTCTTGGTTCCAACTTCCAACATTGAACCGGAGGGACGTAGTTAATTAAGTTAGAGATAATTTAAATGTAATTTTTTTATAACAATAAATTATTATTAAGTAAATTTCGTTTTTTTTGCGCGTTCGCGGGTCGGTCAATATAATTAACGTGTGTATCTGTTAATACTTACGAAAATAAACATTCTTTTATTTTTTTTATTTTATTTTATAAAAAATAATGAACAATCGAGTTTTCATCTACATTATCATTACATACACATTTTTATATGGGATTATGATAATGATATATATTATACATACTAGTGGTCCACCCCGGCTTCGCCCGTGGTACATATTTCGCAATAAAAGGTAGCCTATGTCCTTTCTCAGGTATCAAAATATCTACATACCAAATTTCATGCAAATTGTTTTAGTAGTTTAGGCGTGATTGAGTAACAGACAGACAGACAGAGTTACTTTCGCATTTATAATATTATATAGTATGGATTATATAATATATAGGTATGTGTATATACATAATATGTATTACCCATCTAAAAGTAATATGTTTATTATATACTAGCTGCGCTCCGAAAACCATACATACATATGTACATACATAATTACAAACATTTTCTCTTTATAATATTAGTATAAACATGTAAGTATGTAATGTGGATATCTCATTATTATCCACTTATGTTATGTGAATAATGATATTGAGAGATTTGTATCTTACAAATTGCGGGGTAAATTTTCCCTCACATGGTAACCCTAAATATTGTGACGTATTCTTTTTATCTCTTTCTGCGACACGCATTGCCGGTGTCTATTGGATTCTCTGTCTACGATTTTATTATTATTATTATACTCTGTGGTCGAATGGTGAATTTGATGAATGATAAGAATTTCTCTGTGACTCGTGTGATGATGGCTTTTGAAATTTGAATGATTTGACTTGCCAGTTGACTGGTGACATCTCGGGTGACATCCGGGTGACATGGATGGATTTGACTTTTGTGATTTCTATGTTGAGTGTTGACGTATATAAAAAAAAGTTTGTTTTGATTTAATACAGCCTATGAGCCTATCTATTAAGGCCTATAGGTAATATTGACCTACAAGATAAATAACTTTGAAAGAGGCATAGTAGTGGTAGTAAATAGTAAGTGTACCAAGCGATGTTCTACACACAAAATTGTTGAACTATTAAAACTAACAAACATTATTCCACAGTATTTTCAGTGTTCCTACGAACCAGGATGAAGGTATAATAGCTGTGGATATCTCTAGCAACGTTCTGGTAGATTCTGTTACAGCTATGCCTCAAACATCGATATCTTCCGACTTAATAGAGTAAGTTTAATTATTCATTTTTCAAAACTTTGTTCAGATATTAATAAGTATATTCATTACGTTATTTTATGTTTTTATTGTAGTGTTGACGATGGTAGTGCTGAAGAAGAGGAAACAACAAAGTTAACTTTGGCTTATGAGAGATTATATGAAGTTCCAAGAACCATAGTTGAAAAGTTCTCAAACTACATCCAATATTTAGATATAAGTCACAATAAAATCACGTATGTTGTGTTTATTTGTATATGCTCATGTAAAAATTTGCTTTAAAATTTTAAATAATAAACCGAATACCTATGTAAGTACTTTAGTTAAATTTAAATTTGTTTTTATACCATGTTCAAACTTTGATTATTTAGAGCATGTATCCTAAATTTATGGTCTTTTTGATATTATGAATATGCCTGGGTAAGAAGATCTTGATTTTCATATAAATTTATTGTTTGAGAATATAGATTTTTGGTTTTCATTTTAGAAATCTGGATCCTCTAGTCCACTTCAAGCACCTCACATCACTGATAGCTGATGATAATCCAATCACGGACACCAGCTTTTTACCGCCATTGCCTAAATTACAGTTATTATGGTAAGGAAATATTCTGATTTGTTTTCCTTAAAATTTTTAAGAATTGCCTATACTTGATATTTGTCTTCTGTAAATATTGTAGTTAAATTTAAATTAATCTTGTTGCCTTTGAATTTCCTTCTTTTGTTTTATGTATTTGTTGTTAAATAATAATTAATACTTATATACATTCAATTGATCGGCTATAAAACAAATTTCCATAGCCTGTTTTTTTAAATTGTGTAACTATTTACAATTATTCAATTTCAGGTTAAATTATTGTAAAATAGCATCCCTATACCCTTGGGTGGGTAAGCTAAAGGAATCATGCCCCAATTTACAATATTTATCACTAATGGGCAACCCTGCTGCCCCTAGCTACTTCAATGGAGGCACTTTTTATGAATACTTACAGTACAGGTAATATATTTTGATTATATTATTATTTATTATCTAAATGATCACTTTTATATGAAAACACAAAAGTTTTGTATTTGCAACGAGGTCTTTAACATGTAAAATTTTAGATGCCTTGTAGTGATGTGAATTAAGATTACTGAATAATGACCGGAATATATTATTATCAATATGATATATTTCTTGATTTTAAACATGTCAAAAAATGCTAGATAAGATTGCTACTTTATGTATCAATTTTCTTTTCTTCACTGTATAATGATTTAAACCAATTCTTACAGCATATAACTTCATTTAACCCACTATTAATTACTTCCAGACTCTTCATAATATCCCAATTCTCTTCCCTATACCACTTGGACGACAGAAAGGTCACAGAAGACCAAAGGGAAGAAGCTCAAAGGCTATACAAACGTCCATTCTTACAAAGAATAGCGAGCCCCAACTCAAGTGGTATAACACAACTCATGACCAGGTCAGTGTCATGGAACTCGCTTCAGAATAGATTGACGTCAATATGGAATAAGGATAAGCAAGAACCAAGGAATTTGTTAATCTAAATATAATCATATTGTCTTAGTAATGGAATACGAAATTGTTGTTTTTTATAGTATTTCTTTTTTATGGCAACTCCAATTGAGGGATTCTGCCGTGTGTCAAATAAGAAATCTTTGTCTAATGTTACATGTTAATAAGTAGAAGAATCTTTTTCATTCGTTAAGAATAAGCTGTTATCCCTTCCCTACTAATATTATAAATGCGAAAGTAACTCTGTCTGTCTGTCACGCTTTCCCGCTGAAAGCTCTCAACCGATTTTGATGAAATTTGGCACAGACAATCTTTAGACCCTGAGAGAAAACATAGGCTATCTTTTATCAAAACAACACGCGGGCGAAGCCGCGGGCGGAAGCTAGTATTGAATAGAAATTAAAAAGGTGTTCAGAATTTAAAGCTACATCGAATTTACCTGACCTTATGTTAAGAATATAAAAGTTTTGTAATTGATGTTATGAATTGAATGTTACTGTTTTGATTAGAAAGTTACTGTAATTTGAATATTAATTGTTAACATTATATTAGGCTTAGGCCGCACTATGGCTAAACCGCCGCGATTTTTAAACGGGATTATGTGTTTCAAGGAAACAAATAAAAGCGACCTGAAGTGTGGTTTGTTCTCGAGACTGATTTTAAAACCGCGGATTGCTACAAAATGCCCGCGGGTAAAAACTGTCAAGAGACGTCAATATTTAAATGTAGTGTGTCTATCTCAGCCGTATTTGCGGTTACAAAGACTAACACCTCGCAGAAAAAAACCGTAGTGCGGCCTCAGCCTTATTGTACATATATTTTGAATTCTGATTCATAAGCATAACCATAAACTGTTTATGGGTTTTAGGCACATCTAGACATATAGTCAGTAGATCGTTAATCAAAAACAGCAATAATTTTAATGTCTTAGAATGTAAGAGTTAAATCATAGATTATGCCATAAAATGTAGTTTTCTATAATCTATGGTCTTATGCTAAAATTGTGTCTTCCAATTTAAAATTCTAAACTTTGACAGGTACGAATTATTAATCTACTGTTATCTCTTTCGAATTTTGTAGTATTTAATGTTGTTATTATACAGGCTTAGATTACAAAATAAAAGGCAGATAGAGCATGTCAATCGTCCATCGCCCTTGTCAAAGAAAATACGAAATCAAAAACGAATACGAAACTCCGTCAGTGCTATAGCGATTCTAGTGTCATGCCATACGTCAAAAGGGGTTTGATATTTTAGTAAAAAAATGCTGTCTTGTGATATTAAAACGCTGTAAAATTTGTTCCCGAAAACAAACAAAAAGATAAAACATCGTTTTATAGGTTTTCTGTAGATTATTTGGCTTATTTAATTTTGTATACAAATATTATTTTTACATATACGAAGGAATTCAAAACTTCAACGTATGCTGCCAGTATTTTGAAAATGAATTTGCCATTTTTATGGGTAAAACAGTAAAATGGTTAAAAGATCTACGGGGTAGTGCTGTTGGATTTTTCGATCGTGAATGTGATTATTTGTATAGTGCAATAAAGGTTCATGATCATTATTAGATTATTTTAATAAGTAGGTACCTATTTTACATTTTTTTGTTACTTTTATAAAAAGCGTCATAGTCGTTTTCGCTCGCGATTTAATTCATGTGAACTCCATGATGGGTATGATGAAAATAAAATGTCCCGAATTCTCGACTAAAAACTACCGCTATTCGCATTCATGTTTTGAAAAATAAAAACTTTTTTTTAATATAATTTACCTATTTAATAAAAAATTGAATAAAATGATTTTGTCCATATATACCTTTAGGAGATAGGTGCTTTATGTAACAAAATGTTTTTTACAATATTATAAAAAAAAATATCATAAACCCGAATTTATATTAAAATAAAAATTAAAACTTGACTGATAATTTATGTAGCCTACGTCATTACCACCACTACCTTCATAATTCAGATGATTGCAATGACACATCACAACTCAAAATCGATCCAACAGTTAATACTGCAGGGCGTGTCAAAGAAATATTATACATACATACACTCGAAAAACATAATCCTCTTTCTTCCGTAGTCGGGTAAAAATTTGGGAAATTTTTAAATATCTGGTAACATTACACGCACACAGAAGCACCGTGTTCGTACAGTGCAGCGGCGAAATGACAGCACACATAGCTTTATAGAAATGACGATAAATAATTCGGTTTAGTTCGGCAACGCTCCATCTGTCTTTTATTTTGTAATCTAAGTATACAGGTTTCAAATAAATCATAATAAAATACAACAGCATTTTATTCAGATCCACTCTTAGTATTATGAGATTTTCTAAAAAAATAAATTAGTCTTCTATAGAAACAAAAATATACATTACTAGCGGTCCGCCCCGGCTTCGCCCGTGGTACATGTTTACGTTTTCTCTACATAAAAACCATCCTCGTACTTCAAGGAATATAATAAAAAAAGAATTATCGAAATCGGTTCAGCCGTTCTCGAGTTATGCGCTTACCAACACATTTTGCGATTCATTTTTATATATAAGATTATCATCATTTATAACATCATTAACATTAAAATTATCAATTATCAATTTTGTATTCTATTATTTTTGATCTAATCATAGAGTTCAAATTTAGGCCTCTTCCATGCCGTCAGATCCACAACAGGTATATTATCATAATCATCACAACTGTACTTAGGATTGTAAACAGATTCTGCTTCAAATGCCTTTCTTTGAATATATTTCACTCCCTCCGTGTTGTCGCAAATTAGACGCGCCATTGATGCCTTTTTAATTTCTTTTAGTTGATCTGTAAAGATAATAAACATGATAATTTTTAGGTTCTTAATGAAACAGTATTAACAATGACACTCTTTTATAACACAGGTCCCAAAATAGTTCCTTGCGTCACCCCCATCACAATTTCTATTGTTTCTTCTTATATTTTAAAAATACATTACATAGAAAAACAACAATACGATATCTACCTGGTGTAAAAGAATGCGGCATTTCACTGTTATCATAAAAATATCGATCTCCGATACGAGTTCTGTAGAACTGCTCAGCGACAATGCATTGAAACGTATAACCTAAAACGGAACCTTGTACGTCCTTTTCCATAGCACCTCCAACGAATAAATCTATATCGTCAACACACTCATACAATTGAGCAAGTGCGTTTATTCTCTGGAAATATTTAAATAAAATTTAAGTTGTGATAAATACGATGTATGGAACAAAATAGTATTTGTGTTACTTACATCTTGAGATATTTCGCCAATTAAATCTTGGAATGTCGTCGCTCTTTTTAGTCCACATGTTTCCCTATAACATTTCTTTTAGTTAAGTTAAAATGTATATATTTACTATTTTATCTCCGATATAATATGCTTACCTATAGTCATTATAAGAAGCGATCCCATGATCTCTGCCTCTCTGTATGTCCATAGCAATAAGGTCTAACCCCCATTTGTTGTGCGATTTAAAGAGTAAGTTCGTCAATTCTCCAGTAACATATGGATCAGATTCTGCTGCTCTATGTGTTACTAAACCTCGTACAATATCATCAAACGAATCTTTGGAAGCTTCTACAAGACTTGGGTTGAAAAAGTAGTCACTTATCCTGTAAAAATTGTTCCAAATTTGTTTATATTGGTCATAGATCTTATAGACCTGCTTGATAGTGCTTCTTTCCTATAACTTTTTTTATAATTATTATTATTTACTTTTTAAACTTCAGATCTATTAATTAATACTCACTTATACAAATACGCTGCTTGGTATGACGCGGGACAAGCCATAAAGGAATCTGGTATCATTGTGTGAAGGAATCTAAATGCGCCAGCTCCAAATCCGTTGATGATTCCAGGGTTGACATCTTCATTGTAGTCTCGGCTGTAGAGAGATGATGGTGCGATGTGGTAGTATCTTAGATAATTCTCGCCTAGAAATCATATTTGCGCTATTAATTACAAGATGACTTACTTTTGCAACCGACGATATTGCTAGAAAATATTTGAAATACGTAATTATACCTAAATCATTAATATTGCTTATTTGTTAAACTTGCAATATCTTACCTTCTGACTATTAAGCTAATTTGTGACTTTTATCATTTCACGACTCAACTATTATAAAACAAAATTCTTACCGAAGTTACAAGGCAGCCATTCCTGGTACGTAATATGTTGTATTTCGGCAATTACAACTCTTCTAGCCTCCTGATAAATTTTCTCATCCGACCACAGTGGGTTCAATGTACCCAGTATATCAGCGACGCGGTTATGCTCTCTTAACAGTAATGTGTGTAAAACTGCTAAGGTTGGCGTTTGGTTGATTCTGTCGTCACCTGAAAAATAGTGCTTTTAAGTAGTCGAAATATGAAACTTTCGTTGTGTGTATTTGGTTTAACTTAGAACACCTTCCGAATTGTTTAATATAGTCAGAGAAATTTGCAAATTACCCACATAATATCTTTGAGTGCATGAATATTATTTAAAACGTGTCTTGTATTCGTATTTGTTACTTATCCATGTTGCTTACCTGCTAAATAACAAGGTTCGGACATGTTTCTCAAGTCACAAATACCAGCTTTATCATCAACTGATGGCAGGAAGCCCTTCTTACATGAGTTCCTTGTCTCCTCTTTGAGTCTTCCACCACATTTCGTTCGTAGTTTTGACGCTAGCTTATTATCTGATCCATATATTGCTGACCCGTCTAGGTAACTAGTCACTGTATTCATCTATATTGATTTGGAGTCAGGTTTTATGGTTAGTTGTCGTATCTTATTTATTATTGAATATACAGAGTTGTATTTTCAGTCGCATACAGATGTGAGTTTCATTTCTTGTGCAATATTAAAGTATCAATGAAATGACATTAGTAAATCTACTAAATAAATCTTCTAATAATATTTAACCAAGAAGTAATCTATTCTATTAGGAGTATTTTAATTTAAATCAAGAACCCACTAATGTAGAAAATTATTATATTATGATCAACGTTCATAAAAGTTAATTATGCATCAAAAGTACCATTTTACCAAACATTGTTACCTGCTCAGCATGGCCCAAGCTGCAGTCATCTCTCGGGGCAGTAACGCTCCTCACAAAGTTCAGGCATTTAATACCATAGTACTGGTAGAAGGGATCATCATCAGGTACGCATATGGGTATGCACTTTTCGTTGAGCAAATCTTGAGGTAGAACATCTTGGCCGTTGCCGAGGCAGCACTGGATTCCACCTTCGTCTAACAATGTGTATGTAAATCCGATAAGATCGAGAAAAATCTAATTTAAACACACGACTTTCTTAATAGATACTATCAGATGTGCTTAAAGGGAATTTATTCAAAGCAATAACTTTAATAAATTGCACCAAATTGGTATATTTGATTTACAACTTGTCCAATAACTTGTTAGCAATCATAAGTTGAAAGTACTTATTTCAGCTCACCTTTTCATATTACACTTATTGCAGATGATGACTTCGTTAACTAGACGACCTGATTGTATTTCTTGAACATTTTCTGCGTGTACCATTACCTTTTTCTAATTTACTTTACCTGTTACATCCATGACCTTAGACATCAGGTCATGCGTAATGAACTGTCCCCACTGCATGTTGAGGTACGTGAACACATGGCTGGCTATCGGACGGTCGTTGAACAGCCTGGTTGAGAGAACACGAGGGTTGGGCAACGACCGACCGCTCTTAGCTACCGGCATTGCGTAGATTCCTGGATATATCTGGCATTTGTATAAACTGGTACAAATATATTTCTAATATTAATCCGATGATGTTAAACATAGATGCTGTATGAAACATGATGTTATGGACATATTTTCAGAAATGTCTAATTGAAATATCATTGCTATTTCTAATTCCTATCCGTGATGTCGTTTGCTCCTTGCAACCATGTGAATTCAAATAATTTGGAAAATCCAAAAGTGCACGCGTCATAATTTTTTTTTAATAAATATTTATTAATTATTATTTTTGTTTATTTAATAACAATTAAACCACATCGAATCAGACCCTGAAAAATGAAAGGGTTCTATTCCTGAGCATACTCAAGCGTAAGAGAAAAAAAAAGACTCGATTAGTAAAGTATTTCGGTCGCTATCGTGTTAACAAGAAAAAGGATCCGCACATACAGACACACGGACGTCCAAGACAGAACTTTTTTAAACTGTTTTTTAACTAGTTTAAATAACAAAAATGACATCAAAAATATCATGAACGTTAAAAATAGTGTTTTTTCTTAATATGTGTGTGTATGTATTATCTTACAAGTGCAATGTATGATACATAAAGACATTTTAAGTTTGAAAAATCAGATGTTTTGCGCGAAGTGACAGTAGTACCCACCTCAACGCTTCGCTTATGAGGCGTGCAATATATTTATTTGCTCGTATATGGTCATTAGGCGTGTTAGTATGTCTATACGAATTTCATTTCCTATTGAATCACACATAAGACCCTAGTAAGCATCTAATGCCATAAACATATTATAAATAGACATAGACGGAAAACATTACCATCAGCATATCTCGGTGTAGCTATTCGCGTGAACGGCGCACCTCGTCTACCCCAGGAGGGATGCTCCTTGTTATTGCAAGTGCCATCAATGCTACGGTACTTGTCATTGCAGCACACAGGGCTAAAGGGCTTGCAGAATGTTTCTTTGGGACGAATGACGTGATGCTCCAAGTAGGAGAGGAATGTGTTCGGAGTTACGTTAGAGCTGAAAATATATATTTTGAAGTAATTCTGCCTGTTCTTGAGTTACGAATACTCCAATGCTTACAGAATATTTTGAGATTAGAATATAATTTAATAAAATCTAGATGTTTCAATTACTAGTCAGGTCGTCTTTAATTATAAGGGTATATTTTTACGTCGTTCAAATATTTTTTATTCTTTTTTTTTCATTAATTCTTAGTATATTGATTAAAAATTTTGGTAAAGTGAAATTACCCCGAGCACATCTTCATTTGCAACAACTTCGTCGCTTTAATCAATTCGTTAGACGTCTCGGAGGCTTTCTTCATATCATGTGGCAGTTCAGTGTAGAAGAAATGCAGTAGCGATGGAGAATACGACTCTAAAGTGATACCATTCTTGACTAGTTGGTTTGCGCGCTTTGCTGCTGTCTTCGCTAAATCCCGACCGCATCGCAGGCACTCGGAAACCAGGTCTGCTGTGATGGGGCCTTCGTTTTCTGAAGGATTATAAATGAGAGCATAGAAAGTTTATGAATTGAACTTCAACTTCGGTCGTGTGTCTATTTCAATGAAGTACACGACCGAAGACGACAGAAAGTGCTGTTAGTTTTTATTTAGATTTATGAAGACAGGTCAGGAAGGAAAAGTCTCACCTTTTTATAATTATAATACAGAACTACGGCAATGCTGCTGGTATGATAACCAGATTAAGACCCAAACTAGATACCTACATCTACAAGATATATAAAATTATTGAAGTATATTTTATTGTAACTTGTTACATGTTACTCGTAGATTCGCTCATTACCAAAAACACGTAAGATTATTTTCTGTATGTATGTGTGTCATAGACAACCACATAGACAACATTCAAATTTAAACGCACTTTAAACGGATATTTTCTCTATGTTCTGCACTCTATGTAACCAGTAACCACCTACCTTCAGAACTAGACGTGAACAGTTCCTTTAGTTTCAAAGTAGTGCTTGCCAATAAGGGACACACTTCACACACATCTGCGAATACGTCGTCAAGCAAACCCTCTAAACCACAGTTTATACAACCACTGACACTGGCACAGAAGAAAAGAAACCCAATCGTGCAATTAAAAAATAAAAATGTTCGAATCGATTTCATTTTTGCACAGATAATAAAAAAAATGTCTCAAAGGTACAATTTACATGACAATATTTTTACGAATTTTCTTTCGAAGAAATACCAAATTATTTTGTTTGTTTTCTTTTATTGATATTCGAAATTAAAGCTGTTGAAAATATGCGACTGTGTTATGGTATTAAAATGTTTGTTGTGTTCAAAAGCAATGGAGTTGCATCTTATCGAGTCACGTATTCCTATTGCGATAATTACAAGAAATTTACATGTCCATGGCATCACCTGCTCTTTCCCAATCCTTTATCTTTGATTATTTATCTGATTCAGTGTTTCACACAATACAACTATATTGTTAACATAATAATTTAATAACCATAATATTATTTAATGTCGTCTTTATTGAGATATTACAAAAAAACTAACATTTTCGATATCATATTTTTGAAATAAGGTACCTAAGTAATTTAGCATATAACTATGGTACTTAAAAATAAAGAAAATAAAAAGCAATTAGTTACCAAAATAACATTTTATTTTAAGAAAAACAATGGCACTTGGACAATGACAATTTTATTCTGTTGTAATGCAAGATGCAAGTAAACTAAAACTAAATAAAAGAGAGCACTACCATAAAATTATGCCAATATATGTATTTTTTGTTCTTTACGTAATGTTGATCGTGGACATAAAATGGACGTTAAATAATATAAGTAAAGGCACTTTTATTATACGCTTTTTAACACGCTTCTAGCTTCACCTGCATGTTTGCATGTAAACGACTCCTATAGACCGATTTTGTCTCACTTTAAATAGACAGATTTAATTCAAACTTTTACACTCATCAAGGATTTGTAAAATTAAAATACAATAATTTCATGAGTGCGTGTCTTATTTAGTTTTTTGTTAAATGTTAAATTAATTATTTCAAATTAATGATTAAATAAAAATGCTTGCTTCATCTTCATTAGGTAGTAGGTACCTACTACCTACCTACTTGTGTTTCTAAGGGGTTTTTGATTTTTCCACGTCAAAGCTCTCCTATTCGATAAGTATATACATATATTCCTCTCATATCAACAACTTACCTGCACCATAATTTAATTCAAATTTAACTAAAACACGATTTATAACAAAAAACATATTTAAAAGGTAAGGGAAACTAAGCGTTTGAATAAATATATTTCTGTATAAGTAAGTAAGTAGTTCATGACTAGCGTTTGTGTGTTTTGACCTAATGTTTCATTGCCAATAAAAATAGATAATTGCTGCGTATTATTTATTTTTTTTTTATGTGAAGAGCAGGCAAACGAGCAGACGAGTCATCTGATGGTAAATGATCATCGTCGCCCACTTGCACCCACAATACCAGGGGTATGGCGAGTGTGTTGCCGGCCTTTAAGGTACGTACATATGTCAATGATATTATATATAGAAACAAGAGGTAGATACGTCATCAACGCACCAAAACTGATTCCGTGAATTGGTCCTATTTGGGACCAATGCAATCAGTCAGATTGTCACCGGTCCCAGTGAGCGTATGTGCCGATAGGTACATTAAAGTTGTCGAAAATGCCTTCCTGTGTGTTCAGAAAGTGCACGTATTCGTGCAAAAAAATAAAGAAAGACAAAGGAATATCATATCACAGCAAAATATATTAAATTATTACAGTTTAAGAGTAAAAATAACAATTTACAATTCTTTATGAATGACACTTGCTTGACACGTGTATTGAAATAATGAAAGGGATAAAACATTGCTTCAATCACTAGTGTGACAAAGCTAGCGTACACTGTGTTCAAAGATTATCATGTAGATACGATTATTGAAAATATAACGGTTATTTTATTAATTTCGATTTGGGTAAATACTTGATTATTTTTATATTTAAATCCACACAGTGCATATAATTAACAAATATAGCTATTTATTATATACAATGAAATCGTGATGGCAAAAATGTTTGTTTGCAATAATAAAATAATAAATAAAAATAAAATGATGTTGAATATACGTAAACAGATTATCGCTACTGACGAAAAATGCTATTTGCTTTTCTGTAAATAGCTATTGAACATAAATTTTATTTGTGTTTTAGATAAAAAAGGCTTATACTTCATCCTTTCTTTTATTTCATCCTTTTTTTTCATCTAGGCACCACTATTATTACCTATAATTATCCTACAAGTTGGAGTGATGACCTTGTACGGGTTTCGGGAACTGCCTTGAAACGAATAGCGTAAGATCGGTCCTTATGGAGTTCTATAAGAAGGACTATGCAGTATGCTCAGCAGTGGGTGTTTATCGGGTGAAATGATGATGACCGAAAACGAACACCACAGCTAGTAATAAATACTTAATACAGTTATATCTCCAAAAAAGTTTTTTTTTTTCATTGTAATACGACATCATAATAATCATAAAATAGTAAATGAAATTGTCACTTATAATACCACAAGAGCTTCAAAATTATCGGGTATTTTCCGATAGGTTCGTTGCAAACAAATGAAGGAGTCAAGTTTTTCAGGTTAAAAAATCACGAGCGCGAAGTGCGAGTGATTTTTCCTGAAAAACTATTTATCGTTTATCAAAAAATAAGTTCTATTGCTATAATATTATTATAACCATTCGCTAAAAATACCTTCATAATACCTACAAACTACCACCTTAAACTTATGCCTAATTTCTTCACTTGAACAAATGTGTTAAACGCCAGATCCCATATTTTACTGCTGATTCCAAATGCTGAAAAGACAAAACAATTATTTATATATAGTTTTATGTACTCAAATTTCAAATGTTACAATATTCGAACACTTAAAAGAATACAAAAAAAAATGTGTGCGTGTACTAGTGTACACACGTAAGAAGTAAAACTTCTTTATGACCTTATTTTTTTTTAAATAATTTACTATATGCAACTATACAGAAATACGTCGAATCACGCGTGGTAGGGATAAGAAAACGATGGCGCGTAACGGAAAAATGTCACGCGTAACGAAAAAATGTTACACTAAATTTTTTTTCAACCGATAAAGAAGTTTCACTTCAATAATTTTGGGTTGTATGAAAGTAACTATTTCGTTTACAAAACTAACGAATAATACCTTTATCGTGGTTAACAAAATGGTGATTGGAGTGGTATCGCTTCATCGCGTACAGATAACTGCCAGCCCTTGGCGTGCCTTGGTGAACGTAAAAATGAATCATATCGTACGTCAGGTAGCCTGAAAATAGTGAATATTAGTTTATTAGGTACCTACTCATTAGTCAATGATATTATTTTAAAAAGGGGTAGGTTACTATCACAACATTCTTTACAATGGGCAGCGTTGGATCTATTTTAAAAACTCAACATCTACATTCCACTAGACATCTTTTAGAAGCGCAGATCAATCGTCAAAATGCAGTAAAATAATAATTTACCACCAGTTTGAAAAGCAGTTTCTACAGAGGAGTTTACAAGAACCCTGTAGTTTTTTTTAATCATGTCCATGTAATATGTTACATTAAAAACATTTAATAATTGCGCTGATATTATTGTAGCGAGTGATGCCTCTGACTTTACAATATGTGCGTGGTGGTTTACAGAAATTCAGCTTGCGATTTTTCCTTTTCATTAAATGGTGTAAATTCAGGTAGTTACAAGATAAATATTTCTTTGATTTCTTACCTAATAGAACTCCAGGTAATTTAACCAATGGATACGCAAGCAGTAACTTAGCTGGCGCGTATAAGATACACGTGATCACAAACGCAGGAATTGGCGGGAAAACTTGACGTAACTCGTCAAATGGCACCTGAGAAAAAAAATCTTCTAAAAATGGTATGTATAACGAAACTGATAGTAATGGAGCTATACTCGCTAGAGTTAAGGATATTTTAAATAATCTAATATTTTTACAAAAACGCTATTAGACAGAAGGAGTCCGTAAAGGTTTTGCCAGGATATTTACTCTTATAACATATACATACAAAATACAAAACGGTCTCAAATAACGCGCAAAAATCATTAAAATTTGTGACATTAGTTACCTTGTGATGCATTCCATGTATCAGAAAATGTATCTGTATCATTGTGATGGACGACCCTGGGTCATAATGGAACACCCATCTGTGTAGAGAATATTCGAGAAGCGTCCAAATTATGAAACCAAATGCCATGTGCCAGAGAAACTGCATTGTAGTCAGTCTATTTGCAGGACATTGATCTGGAAATTAGATAAAAGAAAGAAGTTAATTGTAGGTATATTATTTGATACGATAAATAAATAGCTACACCTACATAAATTTAATTGACAGTTTCATAGGCTGGTAATATTTAATTCAGTGTTTCCTGACGATTAGTGTCTTTAAAAATGATTTACGAAACGATAAAAGAATTTCGATCAAAAAAAATGTCACGCGTACGGCGTAACGCAAAAATGTTAAACTAAATTTTTGTCCAACCCCGATAAAGAAGTTTCACTTCAAAAATGTGTGCGTGTACCTACTAGTGTACACACGTAAGAAGTGAAACTTCTGTATGACCTTTTTTTTTCAAAAAATAATTTACTATATGCAACTTTACAGAAATACGAATCATGCGTGGTAGGGATAAGAAAAAGATGGCGCGTAACGGAAAAATGTCACGCGTAACGAAAAAATGTTACACTAAATTTTTTCCAACCCTGATAAAGAAGTTTCACTTCAAAAATACAATTAGTGATCAGTCAACAAAGATTCGACGTACATACAGATAGATTATGTGTAAATAATAGGGGCATACTTGGGGCTTACCCATTACACATAACTTATGTTGGTAATTGTTTTCTGTAATCCATATCTCGATTACTTTCAAAGAGATACATTTTGCTTTTAGCATGGCCTGTGGCATGGCTTTACACTTGAGTCTCAGGTGGTTAAGAGAATCTTATCGAGATAATGAAATAATCATTTATACTTTTAACAACGATAACTCTTCTACGAAACCATCCACAATTTACAAATCCCCTTCGATACATTTTATTATAAATGATAAAACGCAAACCTGAGGCTTACTTCGTGATATTTATATCTTGCATGTATTTTAAGCATATTGATTATTGATATCTATCATATACTAGCGGTCCGCCCCGGCTTCGCCCGTGGTACGTGTTTATGTTTTCTTTCCATAAGAACCATCCTCGTACTTCAAGGTATATTATAAAAAAAGAATTATCGAAATCGGTCCACCCGTTCACGCGTGATGCCCTGACCATAGAGGCCCTGACCAAGGAAAACGGGTTTCATTTTTATATATAGGTATGTATAGAAGATAAATGTTCCGCATATTTCAGAGGGTAAACAGAAACTTTTAATTTTAAACTACCTACTTACTTACTTATAATTTTAATCAGATTCAATATTTACTTTATATTCATAACAAATACCTAATTTTTATTTATTTTTAAATATTTCTAATTTAAGATAATTATTTAGTCTGTGCCCTACAGTGATATTATTCTATACAATTTTTTTTTTAATTTTATAATAGGCATGACGACAGTATCCATAAATGATCGTATTAGTGTTTTTAAGGGAAAATGTATAATAAATAAATTAAATATAGCGACTTAGAAATCTTAAAAACATTAAGATTAATGAGATTATCAATAAAATAAAACATTGAAATTCTGAAGTTCGCCATTTTGACTAAAACACGCGTGACGTCACGCATAAGTAAACAACTCACGTCAGATGTATTTTGTTGTTATGAATATGTTGAGAATACGCATTTTTATTTATTTTCTATTGTTTCACGTATGCTTTATCGACTCAGAACAGAAATATAATTGCGAATTCACGAATACATGGTTCGGGATTCTCCGCGCCAACTTTATACAATAATTTCTTATTAATGTGCCTCTGGAAAACATACAGCATTGTTATGAAGAAGCAGTGTATACTCAACCATAGATACGGAATGATTTCCATAGACTACATACAACCTCTAGTTCCAATTTATTCCGCTAGACGTCGTCGCTGTCACCAGCAAGGTGATGGGGGAACCAAATTCATTTTTCGAATCATAGCGTTGTGTACTCTCGCCATAGGCGGTCGTTTCAATAAGCATTACTAGTGTACAAGTGTTCAAAAGTGCTAGTGTGTAATTTAATAATTTTTCAAAGTCAACCGTTACTGTTCGTAATGAATTCGCCACCTAACAACGACTTCGAGGCGCCTTCTGGGGCCCCGACGGGCTCAGAAGGCCATCGTTCTGCTGCTTCGCCCTCGTCAGCGAGCCGGAGCGACAACAAACGGAAGAAATGTACTTCAAGTTCGAGTGACAGCGACTCGGACCCGGAGGTCGACGTGCCGACGACCAAGAAACAAAAAACGAGTACTGAGGTAACCGCCGATCCTCGGATCGACGTACTATATGCCCAGGTCAGTTTTCTTACAAATTATTTAATGCAGCAACAAAGTGCCCAAAATATAATTGAGTCTGATAATAATGTTGAAGTACCCGCAACCGAAAATATCGAATTTTTGTCGAATCCATCAACGAGTGCAAACAAATCAATAGATTTAGGCGTATGTAAAACGGTTTTTGACGAGAAAAAAGTTCTTAAGCCCGC
>CAJQZN010036208.1:579-35322 GCA_907164685.1 Colias eurytheme | reverse complement strand
TACGCGAGACAAGCAAAAGGCGCGCTAATGGCCCTTTAAAATGGCGCAATTTAGACAATCACTTATCCGACGAGTAATTAAGATAACACGATGTAATACTCCAGATAAACACACAAGTGTTAACAAATAATAACATGTATGGAACGTTTTGGGGATCTACTTCAGATGTGTGAAAAAGTTTATTTTGTGACAAAATCTCAAATCTGTTTAGCACACACCGTTATTAAAATAACGCCTTTTACCAGGAAAGTGGCGGAAAAGATTCCTAAAAAATAAGAATCACCTTCATTAATAACCTTTTGAACGTATCTCAGGGCTCAGGTCGTGATTTAATAAATTGTAACTGAATAAATCTTTTTTAAAGTAGAGTTGAAGTAAATTTCTTACCAATTTTTATAATAAAAAATTGTAAATTTGTTTAATACCTGTATTTAATATTTAGACTAGAAACACAAGAACTAAACTTTATTAATAGAAAGAAATTTAAACTAAATGAATAATAAGATGTTTAAAAATTTTCATTGAAAAACATCTGCGGAGAGAAACGCGATAGAGCAAATGTTTGCGTTTATTTTAAGAGAAGAAAAACAGAATATCATTTATTTTAACGCAAAATTAAAAGGCGCCAGATTGAAAAGAACAGTCTATTCGTTACAAAAAACCTCTGTGATATTATGACTAACTTATAAAATATGTATTTTTCTACAATCAACTTTCAGCAGTGTTCAAAATATTGGAATATCTCAAACAAAATTCCAAAGTACGAACGTCATAACGCGAACATTACTTCGCCGCCATTACGCCAGCAAATGAATAAATTCTCCAGAAAAATATCGCGATACAGATCAAAGAAATGTTCAATGTACGAACTGAACTGAACCCTTTGATGTCTATTTATGACCAGAAAGTTTGTAAGCCTCCGTGAAACAGGCGCAGTACAAGTTTAAATATTTTATAGAGAGGTGAATAAATGTCCGTAGAAAACAGCAAGCGAAGTGAAGTTAAAAATTGATAAATATTATATTGGTTGGAATAAATGTGTTCTTGGAATACTTTTAATGCTTCAAAGAATTAAAATATGATAACGTATTATTATTTAATACATTTAAGAAGACTCGATTTTTCAGATGTTACGCGTGTGGTTTATATAATTTGTACTTTATTAGTATCTACGGGCAAATTGTCCATGAATCGTGACCACACACATTGCACCAGAAAGTTGTTAATATTTATTGTTTTATATGCACTTGAATGAATATAAATATTCAGCTACATTAATAATTCTATGATTATACAAAAAATGTCTCCACCTCTTGTTGACCAAGACGGTAAGAAAACGTATTTTTAAAAATAAAACACTTCGTATATACGTACAGTAAAATGCTAAAAACTGTTAAGTTAAAAGTCTGTACTCGTAAACGAAGCAAGTAGACAGGTGACAGTTGAAATTTGCCAAATAATTCGCGCACGAAATGTTTACGGTAATCGCCTGCAGTTGCAAGGTGAAGCTTTATAAAGAAAACGAGGTGCAAACATACAATGGAATGACCTTATTTAACGATAAATATCGAGACAGAAAAGTGAAATATAATACGAGCTTTTTTGCTATAAAATGTAAAATTAATTGTGACAAACTTAGACTCTACATAAAGTGGAAAAGAAAAAAATTAGTATGTTTATTTGGAAAAAAATGAATACACTCGTAAATTACCAGTAATTGTTTAGCAACGAATTCACTTGCATGCATAGTTAAAGTTATAATTGTTATACCTTTAGAGCATATTCTAATGTCTTAAGTTTATATCTAGATTAAAATCACTATACTACCTGTGACATTATGCACTAATATTCATAGCAGATGCTATCATCAATCTTGAAATTTACTACAATATTATACCTCTATATTGGAGCATCATTACATTGTTACACGTATCTACTAAGTTACAATGAAGCAAGCTATCCTGCGTTCAATTTCATTGTTTACCGTGTCTGTGCGAGCTATATTGCGAATAAAGTATATTCTGCATCATGTATGGGATATTGCTTGCCGATATATTTATTTAGGTAACTAGATACTGAACGCTAGTTTACCTTTAATCTGAAAACTTTATAGTTCAGGTCTTTAATGGACTGCTATAAATAGTTTTAATGGGCGTCCCCCAGGTATACGTTTTAGGCCCACTATTGTTTCTATTTTACGTTAATGATGCATATAATAATATCCCCATGAGGAACTGATTTCTTTCTTTATATAGATATTTATTAATAAATAAATATCTGCTATCAGCAAACTAAATATAGGAACGATTAATATCAAAGAAACAATTGAGTTTGAAATAACAATTTATAGCAATAGCTTACAAGAATTAAACCAACAGTCCAATTAAATGGAATAGTACTATCACGAAATAGAAGTATAACCGTTTGTATAAAGGATAGCTTCGTTCAAAGATATTGCCGGCATTTATCTTGTGTGGCTAATCGCTTAGCGGGAGCATTTTTATTTCATTTCTCGAGTCTTCACGGTTTCCATCATGCATTGTTTCATATTGTGTTGTACGATGTCGATGCTTTTATTTTTATTAGATAAGTATAGAAAATAGAGCTGTAGGAATTGTTTATTGTAGAATTTTAAAATGTTGTAATAAGGTATTGTTAGTATCTTCTTAAACTAGCTATTAAGTTTATCGACAATTTGACTAACTGACCCACGTAATTTCGACTGTTCTCAATAGGAATATTTTAGGGACATTTTCATAGCTACTCAGCTCCTATTTTATTTATCGAACCGTCCGCGTCATGTTAAATTTCTGTGACATTACTCGATACATTGATTATAAAAAAATGTTTCAATACGAGCTATAAGCCAATATATTCGGGTGATTAGTGCGTTCAGACAAACATGTAAATAAACTCATCTTTTACTATCTCGTGTTTTCAGTGTACTCCTATGTATTAACGACCCCACAAACCCCATAAATTCAAAAAAGTAACAGCCAATTACCACTTCATACCTACCTTTATTTCGACCCGAAGAAAAACACATGTAACTAAAACTGCGGCACGGCGAGGTCTCATAACAAATTCAAATGTACAACGTGTTAAATAATTCCCATTATGGCAGGTCAGCGTGCAATGTTTACTGAAAACTGGCCGATTTAAAGCTGCCGTAACCATTTTATTGGTAATAACTATCTCGGACGTGATCGGACCGCGGGATGCTAACATCACTTTCGCATTACACGAAAATTACCCGGGAAATGGCCCAGGATTTCCCTGCGATATCTTTAGCCAACATTTGTACAATCTTGACCCGGCAACGTTTGATTCCCATTTACATATTGCCTTGGGAGCGCTTCGGGCTTCGCAATCGGATCGCTCAAACGGCTCTTTTAATTGTGTTTATAATCTAGCGATGGAGCTATGTGGCTAGAAGGGCTCTTAAATAGTTATTACAGGTCGTTTTTATCACAACATCTGAGATTATAATGTCTGATATGTATTTGTTTCATACTTAAGTGGATAAATCTTCATAGTTAGTAGGCAATACATATTCAACGCAGATGTTTAGACTCCGTCTAGAATAAGCAATTGCTTAGTTATTTACAAACATTACTAGAATATAATGGCTTGTTCTAGTTTTGTTATTCTCGTTCATCGTACTAAGAAAACGTTGAATTATTTATCTATTGATCGCTCTGGATGTCGATTATTTATGGAAATATTGTTGAAAAACCTTACCTTTAACAATATACCTTTAAAATTATGAATAACTTTTATCTGATCGACTACCAAAACTTGCCTATAAAATATTGAAACAGCTGATGCATAGAGCAAGAAGCGATCTTTCAAACATTTGACCTACTTTAAACCTGTGAACAATTAATGCACAGATAAATAATCGGATCAGGATTTTAAGCGCGAAGCATCTATTATTCATTGCGATGCAAACACAGCGATTTATTTGGAGCTGTCATCGTTTGCTCGAAGCAATAGTTGGACTCCGAGTTATGGCCGCCTTCCGCTCGGTAACGTTCGCTTTGCCACCGTTATACTGAATTTCAGGAGCGTTAATAACAGATCAAAGGTGGCTCGGTGAACGCTCTTTTGTGGCGTTCGAAACTGAATATGAAAAAGCGAAATTATATTTGATGGAATGTCTGTCTCTTCGTCTCTTTTTGTCCGTAGTTGGTAATTTCTTTTTAGACAGGCTAAACTCAGTTTTGTTGGAATATTAGGTGCTGCATTTTGTTTTGTCCATTATGACTTTGATACACCATAAAACAAAAAAAAAACTAATTTACAAAAAAAAGATAAAAATTCTTAAAACGTTTACATTCAACTACCCTCCATTAATTTTCACTCGAATTATATCGCAGATATGAACAAAATTCACTTTAGGGTTTGATGAAACTCGTTTGGAACACGATGACTTGCTTGTTCACCCGGCGTGACGTGTCGGATCATCCCCAGGGTGCTAATGATGTCAGATTAAGTGAGCCCTGTTGAAGGGGTTGGTTTGTGCTTTTTAAAGCTTGTTTTTCATGTGTGGTACATTATGGTATAATTGTTATTGTTTTTCTTTGCGCATAACAATATTTTTTATTTCATTTTTCAGAGGTAAATCGAAGACTCTGGTGCTACGAACGTGCCCGGTGATACAAAGCTTATGTAATATTTATCATTTGACTGAATCATACATTCACAAAAACAAACATAAAATATTCACTTGTATATTCAGACAACACTACATAATTTATCCAATAGGAAAAGTACTCTCTTTCGTAGACTGTAGTGAAGGTCACCAACCACTATGCTAAGCCTACCTTAATATAATTTATATTTTCAATAGACCCACATTACCTTGAATGCGTTTAAAGCAAATAAAAAGGTGAGCAGAAAACTCATTACTACATTTCAAAGGGAAGGAAATAAAGTCGCTTTAATTCGAGTAAGGCAATCCGGATTAGAAGCACACAAACTCACAAACAATGGCCGCGAGACGAGGGTCCCTTATCTGCGTCACCCGAGCGGTGAAAACTTTTATTACTGGTTAAGTTAAATAATCCCCGTAAAAAGTAGAGATAAATTATTCAGTGGGAAGTTTATTTTATTAGTTGTGTAAATAGATTAGTGTTTGCTCGCGGTCGTTCTGCAATTGTTTTATTGCTCTCCGTGTTCCGTTTCTATTTATATGTATGTAGTTGTATTTGACTTGTAATATTCATATTATAGTTGTCGTGACTGTATATTTTGATCTATGTGCAAACGATGGACACAAATAAGAAGGTAGATAGACATACGTGAATACACTATCTATTACCTAATTGTTGGTTGACGAATCAAAACCTACTGAACCGATTCAGCGCACATTCAAACGTAGACTTTCATTATACAGATTATTATGAATGCCGTGGAAAGTCGAAGCAGCGAGATAGCTCATAAAATTGAGGCCACTTGTCAGAACGTTTGAGTCACTTACAAAAGTCGCACCAGCAGTTCGTGAGTAAAAAATTCTGCATAAACGTTTCGATAAAAATATACCAATATTTATGTGAATTCAAGCGAAGCAAGAGATATAAAACACGAACATGAAACGTGATGCCCTGTCTGGATTATGTAATATAGAAAGATTGCATAATCTCAGCTTTCAAAGGCTAGATTACAGATTTACATAGCTTAGCCGACGTTGATAACGCTTTTATCATATTTATGAGTTCTATATTGAAAACAAGTTTGACGGATTTTTAATGCTTCTGTAAATTCTTAAGTTATTTGAACATTGAAAAAGTTACAGCATTATTAATGTCTGGTATTCAATGAAGCTTAAAAATCTTATTAAAATCTTCGGGGATCAAAATCATTTACAGTTTAGGGTGGTTATAATTATTTTAATAGAAAATACGAAGTTAGTGAATTTATTGTTGAACCTGTGAAAAAACTAACGTAGTTTCCTGTTACCATCCCAATTATAGTCAATCCCATTCATTATTATTTCAATAGAAATGCACACAGATAAAGACATGTTGTCATTTGGCATCAAAGAATAACATAAAAATCAGGCATGTGTTGCAGAAGAAGTATCTGCAAAGTTGCATTTCAGTGGCGACCGCTATAACTAGTCGATTACCTGTACAGTCTCTTCCGTAACCTAATTTCTTTTAAATCCCAATATCTTTGCTGATGGGCTAACTAGATCAAGAAAGCGAGAAAGCGTTGGCGTTCCCTAACAGGATCACAAATTATCGAGCCAAGGCGAGCACTTTATGAGTATTCGCAAAGGGAAAACATCGCTGGTCTCTGAAAGCGAGACGCAAACTTGGCTTCGTTACCAAGTTAGCGACAAATTAGCCGCTAAGTGCTGGACGAGTTGTGGGACACTCGATGTATGCAAATTCTTAAATATTATGTTACATGAATTTGACTTCAAAAATCCTGCCGTGTGCATGAAAATATTGCTTTTCCGCATAGATCTCAGTTGTATTAGTACACCCTGTAAGATAGATCATTATGGGATATTTATATAGTCTTGGAATAAGACCATACGAATATAGCCAAAACCATGTTATCGATTTTAGTAGACTATTACCTATACTAAAGCATAATATCTCAAATATTACATACAACTACACATAGAAATCGGAGTTGGATTGATTAAATTTCAGTTATAATTTTAATACCCTATCTTCTGGGTAATTTTAACAAGAACTATGAGATCCTGTGTTCCATCCCATTGGGACTAAAACAACTTGCTTCAAAAGTAAATAGATCAGTGAAACACATGTCCAAAGCCCCATACTCCACAAGGGGGCAAGGGGCTTTGTAAATATAATTAACATATACCTCAGGCAACGTGTCGAAGTGTTCCCACAAATAGCCATCTTGCCGACTTGCCGACTTGTTACCGACTTCGGGACTAATTAGCACGCAACTTACTTGCTACTTATTGTTTTGTCCTAAGTGTTTAGTTTGAGACTATTATCCGCTAACAATAGAATTGGTGATGTACGCCAAGAATGGCGTGTACATTTTGCATATTTTGGTAGATTTCGTTTATTAGCGGTTGTTTTCGGTGGTAAATGGTAAAACTATGTAATGTCCATTTAATGGTGCTTCTAAGAGAAGTCTAATTGACTAAATAAATGTTTGAGTTTAAAGTTTTTAATGTAACATTAGACACTAATAAATTCTAAAGGTACAAAAATCAAAAAGTTACAAAAATCACATCTCTTGTGAAATAGTAAGTGCAACCGTAGATATCATATTTCCTATAGATAAAAAGATAGTACATTTTAAACAGTATCCGATTACCATATTATAGAGAAAATAATAATTAAGTAGGTTACAAAAAATGGGTAATCAATACCAGTATAAAGGCACGTCCCAATCCAGCTTTGATAGGTCAATCGGTAAGTAATATCCCAGATCGTGATTAAGCTTCACTTAGTTACCTTCCCGGTCACCCTGGCAGAGGCCCAGATGTGTTAAGTGCTCGAAGTCTCTAATTGAATTATTACAACCGGCTAAATCGTGAAGCAATTAGTGAAATAGTGTTTGTATGAAACGTGTTAGTTTTGACTGGGCCGGGCGTGACCGGTTCCGCGTTTGACTAATTGACTTTTGATTGGATTAGTCTTTTGTTATAGAATCATGTTTTGGGGGGTTATAATCACTAACAAGGTTAAGACTAACGCTACCTTATATTCCTAGATTCATATTATTGCTTGCTCTTAATCGACCTTTTCAGTTTTTGTAGATAAGATTGATCAGTTCAATAGATTTAAGCTCAATTATTTCCCGAATCCTTGTACGAAACATTGTACGAGCTAAAAGGAAATAAATAATCTCCCCGACTATATAATATATTATTGTTTCGTAAGGTAGATTAAAAAATTCCTGAGCATACTCAAGCGTAAGAGAAAAAAAAAGACTCGATTAGTAAAGTATTTCGGTCGCTATCGTGTTAACAAGAAAATCCTCCGCACATACAGACACACGGACGTCCAAGACAGAACTTTTTTAAACTGTTTTTTAACTAGTTTAAATAACAAAAATGACATCAAAAATATCATGAATGTTAAAAATAGTGTTTTTTTCTTAATATGTGTGTGTATGTATTATCTTCCAAGTGCAATGTATGATACATAAAGACATTTTAAGTTTGAAAAATCAGATGTTTTGCGCGAAGTGACAGTAGTACCCACCTCAACGCTTCGCTTATGAGGCGTGCAATAGGCTCAATTTATAATTCACGCTAGAAATGTGAAAATATACCCTCCAGTTGGTATTTTATGTCGGCAGCAGTTGGAATTTTTCAAAGGGTGGATCGGAATGAGGTTGGAACCGACAGAGCCGAGGGTCCAGTCCCACGAGAGAGCACAATTTGCGGTCTCAGATGTAACCATTTGCTTACTGATGCTGTACATACTGAAATCATTTCGTGTCGACGCTTATGCCATTTTTTGGGTTATTTTTATGATAAGTAATTTTGTGGATGGAAATTGATTTTGTATTGATATGTTTTTTTGTGGTTTGATATGTGGTTTGAAATTCTTCTTCCTGCTACTATTATAAATGCCAATGTTTGTGAGGGTATTTAAATTGATTTAATTTTGTGCGTCGTTGAATCGGATCTGGATGAGCTTTCATAGAGTCTTAATATTATACAATAATAATTGAAATACAAAATGTTGGTACAATATTGGTTTATAATTAAATCAAACATAAGCAAAAAAGAGTCCTAAACAAATATTTTATTAATGAATATTAATTAATTTAGAATTCAAATTTTATTCCAATAATATCTTAAATATTTGAAATTTTCCACACGACAAGATAGCTTTTATAAATTCAAAGATAAATCTATTCAAGATATTTTTTAATAGATTTATCGTAAATTCGAATAAATAATTCTTGCGATAAGTGCTCTACAAAAAGCGAACTTTACAACTATATGCAAAATAAATATCCTTGTGAAATGTTTACAAATCTTTTTAAGTTCATTCATAGTGAATATGAAAAAATATTTAAAATTAAATCTTTAACTATTACCAAGGATTTACCATTCAGCCAATGGGCAACTCCAAGTATACACAGATGCAGGAACGTTCTTTACGAGTTATATGGTATGAAACAATATAACAAAGACTTGTCATTTCTTAGTTATGTTAGAAATTATTCAAAAACATTTAAAAAAGTTTGTTTCGCTGCCAAAAGTTTGTATGTCAGAGATAAAATACGCAACTCTGACAATAAAGTTAAAACGGTTTGGACAATTATTAATGGTGAATTGGGCAAAAGCCGATCAAACGATAGTACCATAAAACTTGTCAATTCTGGTAGGGTCATTGACAAAAGTGCTGATGTTGCGATTGCTTTTGAAGATTTCTTTAGTAGTGTCCCTGCTAGTTTAACTAAGAATTTAAATTCGTCTTCAGCGCTTGCAGAGTCTTTATTGAGGGATCACGTTGCTGAGTGTAACAAATTATTTGAATTGCGACACGTGACTGCTGATGAAATTGTTAAAACTTTTAAAACATTAAATTTAAAAAAAACATGTGATCTCTGGGGTATGTCTGTAAATTTAGTAAATAATATCATAGAAAACATTGCCAATCAACTAGCGTTTATATTTAATCAGTGTTGCGACTGTGGTATATTCCCTGATTTACTAAAGTTTAGCAAAGTTATTCCTTTATTTAAAAGTGGTGACCAAGAAGACAGTAATAACTATAGGCCAATTTCCATATTACCAACTTTGAGCAAAGTCTTCGAGAAGCTAATTTTAAACCAATTAAGTAGTCATTTTGCATCAAATGGTTTACTGCACGCCAAACAGTATGGTTTCACAAAGGGGCGCTCTACCACTGATGCCGGAGTAGCTCTTTTGTCACATATATACAAAGCATGGGAAAATTCAAAGAATGCTTTGGGGATATTCTGCGACCTTTCTAAGGCTTTTGATTGTGTAGAACATTCCACTCTATTACGGAAACTAAATTTTTATGGTATCAAAGGTTTAGCTCAGGATCTCATAGCTTCATATCTTCAGAACAGGGTACAAACCGTTGTCGTTAATGGAGAGAAATCTCGCGGCGCGCCGATTAACATAGGTGTTCCGCAGGGATCTATCTTAGGACCGTTTTTGTTCTTAGTGTATATTAATGACCTACCTTATTATTTGCAGGATATGTGTGAAATAGTACTGTTTGCAGATGACACCTCATTAATATTTAATGTGGATAGACATGACACAAATGTTGACGAAGTAAACTCTGCTCTTTTACGCATATCCAATTGGTTTAATGCTAATAATTTACTATTAAATACAAAAAAAACAAATTGTATAGAATTTATCCTCCCAAATGTAAAAAAGTTGAAAAGGAATATTATTTTAAACGGGGAGGCATTATACCCTGTGGAATCGACTGTTTTTCTTGGTTTGACATTAGATGAGAAGCTTCAATGGGGGGCCCATGTTACCACCACCGCTGCTAAGCTCAGCTCAGCTGCATATGCAGTTAGAAGAATAAGGCATCTCACCGATGAAGAAACGGCTAGATTGGTTTACTTTAGCTACTTTCATAGCATAATGTCCTATGGAATTCTGCTATGGGGCAGGGCTGCAGATATAGAAACTATATTTATATTACAGAAAAGAGCCATACGCTCTATATATAATTTGCGTGCTCGAGACTCACTAAGAGATCTCTTTAAGAATACTGGTATCCTTACTGTACCGTCGCAGTATATATTTAATAATATTTTATATGTACACAATAACGCTTACTTACACACAAAAGTAGGAGATAGACATTGTTATGACACAAGAAACAGAAATAAAATTGAAATGCCATTTTTCCGGCTAGCTAAAGTAAAAAATTCATTTATGGGCCAAGGTATACGCTTTTACAACAGAATTCCTCATAATATTAAAGAGTTTAGTAGTTCTAAATTTAAAACTTATATAAAAAATGTACTTGTCCAGAGAGCCTATTACAGTATTAAGGAATTTATGGACGATAAAAACCCATGGAGGGTTGTCGCGTAAAAACCACAGGACAGTTCTTTGGCATATTATGATAACATATTATGATATTACATATGTAATTTGTAAAATTGTAAATCTGACATGATTAAAAAGAGCAACTATGGAGTTTCTTGCCGATTCTTCTCCGTAGATACTGCTTTCCGAATCGGTGGTAAATGTTAAAAATATGTACTTAATGACGTTTCAAAAGTGCTTCTAGAAGAAGTCTAATTGAATAAATAAATGTTTGAGTTTGAAAAAAAAATAAATTGTCTGTAAGTTTTTACGATTAGATCAGGGTTTAAATATTTGTTAGGTATTATTGGTTTCTTGGTGGGTACATAATAGTATGTAATTACAAATGATGTTAGAATAATGCATCTTTAACCAGCGTTAACTGATGTCACTACTCACACTATAAATTCACACTATTTTTATCCTCTACCCGACGCGGACGGTTGCCTGGAAGAAATGGCTTATAGCCATAAGGCCACCCACTGTATGCCGATTGTATCTTTTATTTTGTGTCGTCTTCATTTTGTATTACCTTACTATACAGTGCAGAATAAATAAATACAAATATAAAGTTCACAATTTTTTTTCGACAATATAATTTATTTACTTTCGGCCATATTAAATAACATAAATATTCAAATATAATAAAACGCTCGCAGTTTATTTAGCAGAATCAAATCACAATAATTGATGGCATAAATAAAACAAATTCGTTAAAACGCGATATAAAATATTGAAATGTTAAGCTGATTCCGTCCAGCTGCAGCAGATGAATAATAAATAAATAAGAGTTTTTAGCAAATTGCTTTTAACATAACTTACACATGATAGTGCGTTATACATAAATTGCTTTTACTGTAGGTATAAATATATGTATACTTATCATAATGAACCGTTAAAAATAATAATAATTGTGTACCTTGTATCTTATTTTTCACATATTTTATATTGGATACTAGCTTACCGCCCGCGGCTTCGCCCGCTTTGTCTAAAACCTAATAAGTTATATACTAAAACCTACCTCTTTAATCACTCTATCTATTAAAAAAACCGCATCAAAATCCGTTGCGTAGTTTTAAAGATTTAAGCATACAAAGGGACATAGGGAAATAGGGACAGAGAAAGCGACTTTGTTTTATACTATGCAATGATTACTGTATGAATAAATGTTGAATTTAAAGATTGAGCTTTACTTTATATTATTTGTATGCACATTTATTGCATAAAATGCATAACGAGTTCCAGCGCACAAAAGAAAAAATAAAACTCACCAAAAAGGTTTATGAAAAAATTGAATAACTTCATATTGAATATTACCTTTAAATTGGGAAATCATTTAACCTGAAAATCGGTAAAATGAGAGAGGAAATATTTTCGTTTTTTACCTTCCAATTAAACGAAACTTTGTTTAAAATTTAATCATGCATATAAAGCAACGTCGTTTGGTCTGAATTCGCTTCAATTGACCACAGTTTAACCGAGTTTAAACCATATTTTACACGTTTAAACTGCTTGCTTATCACTCGTTATTACATACAAAAGGATGTTAATATTGCAACATGTTTTATTCGGCTTATAATCAATCCTACAGCCAATATATTAACGTTATAGCTCGATTTAATGTTTGTGATAATATTAAATTGTTGTACATTTAATGTTTGAATGCCTTAACATGACAAAAATCGTGCCAAACGGCCACCACTTACCACGTCATTCCTCTCCCAACTATAAAGTTGTTACTAAATGTAGTCTTTCAGAATGTCGGATGTTTTTACAGCAGTGTTAGCGTTGGCTGCACAATTTCCCTCTCAGCAATCTGCAGGATCGCGAATTAGCATAAGCTGGGCGTTCGTTAGTCTGTCCGTCGCAAACTGATGTGGGGAAATTCCCGCCTCCTTACATTGTTTATGACATTTACTTTTACCCTTTTTAAGTCTTCTGTGAAATTTTATTAATGTTATAATGTAACGTTTACGCTTGGAACACTAGAGCGACGAAAATGGAAGGATGTTGGTTATTTTTATCATGAAAACTAAGAGGATAAGTTAGGATAGGATGTAGTAGAAAACGATGGAAATACGCATGCAAGAGGGTTTAAAGCAAATACGAGTAGAAAGGCGAGCAAAACCGTAGGCGGAGTATAAATATCAACGCTTTACTATGCAAGTAATACAAACACAACTACTCTATATTGCTTAAAATAACTGCGAAACAAAATAGTTTAAGAATTTTTATTGGAACGATAATTGTAAATGATTTAATAGAAAATATGCCAAAGGTATGATTATATTATTACCACTAAAATACTTTTATATAACGAAGAAATATATTATAATCAGACGTTTCTCCGCTAGAAATCGACAAATTCCCGTTGTATTAAAGTTAAATTGATCGATGAAACTTGACCCGTGGCACCTCAGTTCCACAAAAGCCGACAGCCGCAAAAGGAAAACTGTTTTGAAATAAAACCCAGAGGTATCAAGTGGCAGCCGGCAGGTCAGGGCTGATATCAACTGCAGATACTTCGCTAATTTACCTTCGGCTTTCTTTGTCTTGTCATGCTTATAAACGTAGGTGTTAATAGATGGTTATATGTTTCGAATTTATAACGTATTTTCATGTATAGGCTCTGTAAGTAGTGCTTAAACGAATACAGATATGCACAGCATCATGAAATTGAAATAATTTTAAAAGAGCCTTATACTTTTAAATAAGCTTTTCTTTGTGTATTATTCATTTCTTTATTTGATGTTAAAGAGATTTTAAAAGAATTATAGAATTTATTATCTAGTTTAGAAATGAAGAACTAGAACTTTTATATTTTAATACATTTGTGAATGTGATGTCCTTTGAGGGCTTTAAAATATACTTGTTGTATAAGCAATTTGAGCAGTAATTTCACAAAACTATAATATTGTCTAGCAATAAATTCTTTGACGATAAAAATAACGCGATATAGCAGTTTTTGTTCTAATGTTTTTGATCTTATATATTTGACACATTATCGTATCCCAACGGTTTTATAAAAAGCCTCTTAATATGAATACAATTGGAGAAAATCTAATACAGATTACTGCACGTCCGCGATCCTATACAAAGGATGTCACAAAGAAGCGGGTTTTGTTCGTAGATTTACGAGATTAGAGGATATTTCCTCACTTGGCATAATGAGATGAGGGCAGATAAACAATGGTGAATAAAAGCTATTTACTTTTGTTTTTATTATCATTATTTTCATGAATTGTGTATTATTTAGTTATATGCACGTTATTTTATCGCTTGATAGACCAAAGCGTAAATATTTGTTTTATGACAAAATTCGATGCAACATATTGTAAATAATTACTGACCGTATTTCAACGCTATGACCATCAAAACTTTATCAGCAGTCGTACTTTCCAACTTTTAAATTAAAAACACAGCTATCACAGTCGATGCGACAAGAAAAAGGCCATCTATTTAAACCATCGACGTGACCACAAATTTATAGCTAGAAAACCGCGCGTGAACTACACACAATCATTTATCACAGAAATTCACCTACAATTTTCCTAACGATACGAACACATGGTTTTATTAGCACAACCCAAATTGAGGGTTATTATAATAACAGTTATTTAAATATCTCTATTATTTCGTCGAATTAATTTGATCTCTCCATAGTGTCAGTGATTTGTTTATTCGCGTTAATTTATAATTATATTAAATTTAATTGCATTTGGATTGTATCAGACGCTTCGGATTTGTTCGTTTAATTCTGTTTTATTGCAAGTTTAGTTCGGTTTACGGTTATGACTGTTTTAATTGGTAATTTGTTTAATAATTAAGAAGAGAGCTTGTTTGTATTCATAATTAAAATCCATTTGATAAAATTAAAGTAAGTAGTGACGTGTTGGTATTATTAAAATTTCAAATGTAATTATAGCTTTATTAAATTTTATTCATATCAATGAAATATACCAGTCGAGTTTTATGTATGATACTTTTTTTTAAGTGGTGAAATCTTCCAAAGCCTTATGTCGGATTCTTACCGACTAAAACCCCACTGTGTTCCGTCGAGCCGCTTTAATGATGGGGCCGCAGGTATTGGTTGGAATTCTTCCGTGACCTTATGTATGATACCTAAATACCTTTTATCCGTATTCAATTCAGAATAAAAAATATTAAAGCTATCTCTTGGGCTGCTCTACTACACACGTATTTATGTATGCATATTTAGTTTAAATATACTGGATACAATCCAAGCAATTCAAAATCCTTTTAATTTAACAACATATGAATTATTAGAAAGTCTAGAAACAAATATAAGTACTAGACTAGCTATTTTTCAACGACGACAGAGCACGGAAGACAATAGATTTCCAATGATAATAAAGTAAAATCCGCTGCTTGCAAAGTTTTCTGGCAACACTATTCAATTTGCAGCGGATCTCTGTAGATAAAGAATTGCCAAAACGTTATCGCACACCGGCTCATCTTGAAATCCTACTAATATTATAAATGCGAAAGTTTGTGAGGATTTGTGTTTTTGTTACTCTTTCACGCAAATACTACTGTACCGATTACTATTAAATTTAGCACACATATATAAGGTAAATTCGATTAACACATAGGATAGGTTTTATCCCGGAAATCTTACGGGAACGGGAACTATGCGGGTTTTACTTTGAAAACGCGGGCGAAGCCGCGGGCGGAAATCTAGTCTATTATAATTTACAATTTCCGAGTTAAATTAGCCAATAGCCGTAATTCGTTTGACTTGCCTAAGTCAACCTTCATTATAATTACATTTTGTTGATCGAACTATTAAATACTTCGAAACTTTTATTGGATTTGTTGGAAAGTAAAACAAAGATTTAGTGTTAATTATATTTCATAAAAATTTGAGAGCAGATTGTGTAATTAAATGTAGAATTTAATCTAATCTCTTTGTTCTGCAAATATTTGATCTCGGCTGGAGTTTCTTAAGGCGTGTGCGATGTTGTATTTTCTATTAAACGAATTTAGGGATATTAAGTATAATATTACATACTGTAGATATAAATTATATATCTCCGATACGTTATCTCCTTTTAATTTAAATTATAAAACATAAACCTTCTATTATTTAGGTGTAATTTTGTAAAATATTGAATCTCTACATGAAGTAGAGCGTCGGAATAAATTAGCAAAACTTATTCCACACAAGTCATTGTTTGGTTGATGGCATTAAAACCACCACCCAGGAACAATATATTCTGCCGTTGATGAAGAATTTTTCAAAATCGGTCTATCGGTCTAGGTCTAGGTCTATCGGTCGTTTAAGAGTTTAAACATTCAAACAATATTGCTCCATGTAATTTTAATGTGGATAATTTGCCAAATAGAAGACGTAATTCGAAACAACGTAATAAATGCAATGGCGCAATTAATTTGAAAGATAAAAACATTGAACGTAATTTGCGCACTCTGGACGATAAAAATTTATGCACTGGGCTAAATGGGATCCGGACAAATATTTTGCGAGCCTCATTTACGTTTGAATATAAATTTTTATATCATTGCACATATTGTATTGCCTATCGTCGATTTTAAAGGCTGTGGTTTTCAAGATGTGGTCATTATATTTTACTAGCTTAGCTCCGCGGTTTCACCCGCATTGCTCCGTTCCTGTTGGTTTTAGCGTGATGATATATAGCCTATAGCCTTCCTCGATAAATGGACTATCTACTACCGAAATAATTTTTAAAATGGGACCAGTAGTTCCTGAGATTAGCGCGTTCAAACAAACAAACAAATTGTTCAGCTTTATAATATTAGTATAGATTGTAATTTCCACAGACATACATTGTAATTTCAAATACTAATAATTATATAATAATTTAAGTTAGTTAGTACAATTAAGTTTGCTTTCTGTGACTTACCTTTTCTAATCATTATTATCTATTATTTATTTATTGTAAGCGTTGTAGGAACTCTTAGCTGCTGCAATATTAGACGAGATATTTACACTTGTTTTAATGAGAAAGACAGCTTCTAGAGATAACTAGGAGTCTAGGAACTATCTTGACAGACAAGTCTGAATAAAAAATGCTCTCAAATTGGTTCATTAGTATGTGAGCTATTTCACAGAAAAATGGATCAATTTATCACTCTTTCTGTAGTAAAATATATTTTTAGATTACGCAGAGTTACATCGCAATGTTTACTGTTAATTTTTGTGGAATTAAAACAATAATTATGTTGAAAAACTATAAAATTTCTTACGCTTCTGAATAAATTACTAAAAGAAACTAAATGAAGAGGCGAAGTTTTAGCAAATACAAAAGTTTTAGAGCAACAAACGCGAAATTAGCTTGAACATAAACTCGGAAACTTAGCAACAACTTGCAGCGTGGTGGCAGCAACGCAACGGGTTACTTGAATATACTTTAAATTTTAATATTATTTAGGAAATTTAACATATTCATTTATGAAACCAATTCAACGAAAATATGCGGTAGAGAAATTCATATTAAGTTCAATCGTATTGATATGAAACAGTTTAAGTTGCCTACATTCTTGAAAGAACCACTCCAAAATGTATTTAAGGAATTTAAAATATGATCAAAAATAAACCTAAAATAAGAGCCTAGCTAAATGCTCTATAATCTTATTAAAATAACAGGAACTACAGTTCCAGACCTTAGTTTCAAGAGTTATAGGATTCTAATGAAAGATTACTTCACCTTATCTCTAAAAATTAGAATGTGTGTGCTTGCGATTTCTAAGGAAGTATTTCAGAAGAACTCTCAACAACTTAAGACAATAACAAGTGAAGTTCCGATCCCCGGGGGCATGGGCCACACATGATACATCTGTTTCACGGCAGTTTTATTGTAGGTATCAAAGAAAAGTAGCTATTGCACATATGCTTTTGTTTTGTTTTGAGTCTACAATTATGAAGAACCACTTGTCGTGTTTAGACTTGATTTTCATTCACTTTAAACGGACAGATTTAATTCAAACTTTGTAACCTATCAAGTATCGGTGGCAATACATTTATTTCATGAGACATCAAGCTATATTATTACAAGTTCTACTTCTAAGTAGATTTTACTATTTCAGTTTGAATTCATTTTTGTGAAAGATTGTAAAACTTATATTCTGAGTAGATAGAGCATATTTCATTGCTCAGTCCGTCCGTCCGTCGTCAATGTGATGACATGGATTTTCACAGAAATTATTTTCGTTAAAATTGGAACCGTATTCTTATCAAAATATTTTGTTCATTGGATTCCTTTGGAATATATTTACATAGGATTCGTGAGTAATGAATATTGATTACAATAAAACGGTTTTGCTTATTCACAATCAATCATTTAAGATGATTGTATTATGTTGAAAATATGATCCTGAATACATTGCTTTTAATTTTTAAAATACTTACATTATAGGTGACATTATGTAATAATAATATATTTATATGAAGAAAATTATTATACACAGAGAAATTATTTTGTGCATATAAGCAGAAAATGTTACTTCATACAAAGTAAGTTAATTTAGCATACAGGAGAAAAGTTGCTGCACAACTGTTTTAGAGATTCAAGAAAATCTGATTTACACTGAGAAAACTACGGACGTTTTTTTATTGTAAATTATAATTAAATTCACCTATTATATGTTTATTTATTCTTATTTGTTTTATGTATGTCTTAATTAACTAACCAGAATTATAACTTTCGTTACTTTCTTCGCATAAAACAATATTTTTGAAGAATTGAAAATGAAATAACTCAAATAAACTATGTAGGTACCTACATTTGCTTTGTAAAAATCAACAACCTCCATACATACAACTTACGAATAACAATTTCGCAACGCAAATCTACAACTTTTCCCATACATTACAATGAATGCATCGCTGGGATTCCTCAAAGCATTCCCCTGCATTGCATTTTAAATCCTAAACACATGCATTACGACAGCTTTCAGCTTGACAAAGTTAAGATCCTGTTATTGAATTTACATAGCATTGTGTTAGATATGATTCAAGTCTGATGCTTTAAATTTCATTTTAGTAAACAAATAAATTTGATTTTCAAATTAAGATGTCTTGTAAATTGTATTTTGTTAGCAAGTTACTTTTAAATAAGGTATATTTAATACTAATTAACTGAAAAGGTAAATTTCTTTTATAATGCTTGTTAGATTTTTAATCTAAGCGTAATTAATATAAACAACTTTGTAACGTAAAAAGTTACGAAAACGTTTTTTATTATAAAAATAAAAATAAAACAATGCTACAGGAAAATGTGGGCTTCTTGAAGGGTGTTGATGTGTATGTGTATCTGTGTGTCTAAGGCAATATACCCACCAAATGCTTAAACCTATTTCACTGCGGTTTTAACCAATACCACTCGCTTGTAAAGGACATTATAAAAATTGGCAACTCACATTCCAAATTGTGCTCAACTACCGAAAAAGCGTTCAAAGCGAACAATCGTTAATTCAACAAATTACTTATTTGCATCGTTCGTGTCACTTATATAATGGAGGCTATATCTCATCGCTTCGGGATTACCTCGTGTTTCAGTTTAAGCAACCCCCCCTCCCTCTCGCCTGTATCCAGCGTGTCCCCCCCTCCCCTCCCCCACTCAGCTTGATTGATGACAGACAATCTGTTGTACAAGATGGTATCGCGGTGCGCTATCGATTCCTTAAAGCTTTTGTGTTTTATCCCAGATACAATAGATCCATTATAATTGGATTAATTATTGGCGATGAATAGATATTATCTGAGAGAGTTGACTATACGCTCGCCCCGGCTCTGTCCGCTTTAAAAACAGAGCGTGTGTGTCTCTCTCAGGAATATTTTTAGTTTTTACTGACCTACGTATATAAATCTGAACTGGCAGATAGCTCTGTATGATATTTGCATTCACTTTTACACATTTACATTTTACCCACGAAACTTTATAAAATAATTATTCAAATTAACAACTCGACCATTAGGTATTTAATGCACCTATTAAAACATAGGTATACCTATTACTCTTAAATCTAATATTAATACCAATTTATTTAATGTTTATGTAATTAAATTGAACACATTGTTTCTCGCTCTAACTCACCAAACAATAACTGAATTAATGCTATAATAAGTGTTAGTGCAAACAGTTACCCACAATCAAAACTAACACAAAATCAAAGCGACAACATTCTAATCTGAATATCGTAATTACAGTAATGTCAGACTAACATCGGTTTGTACTAAAGTCCGCAAATAATTGCAATTACCGAGTGTTTTAATATAATAGCACGTGTAGCCTGTGGTCGGGATGGATACAATTTAATTCATCAAAACATGAAGCTTTTAAAACAACTGTTACCTACGCTATTATTATTGTGTGGTAAATCGTTTTAATACAGGACGAATTGAAAATAAGGTTGAATTTGTTAAGTGCAGAGGCTATTGTAAATGTCAGGAAATTGCAAAATATGATTGGTATATCACCTTTAGCTATATTTATGAAATTACCTTTTATGCAAAACTATATTTTTTATTAATAATATATTTACTGAACCAATCGTCTAAAATAGAAAACAAAATTCGAAATTATTTCCAATCGTAAATCAATTTACTTGTCTGATATATTATTATTATGCATATTATGCATAGTGAAATAGGGGATAGAATAGGAAAGACACAAAATATAGGCTGTTCTATGTGTAACTGTACTGTTACTGTGAACATAAGTTCAGACTGACCACAAAAACTGCTTGAATATGCACACACACAATTTGTTTCAAAAATTCCGTGAATCTTTCAAAAAAATCATTTAACGACAGCCTTCGATATGCTACGCGTGAATAACGTCACATAATATAGCTCAGTGGATTAATTTAAAATAAAATAAGAGAGGGCAACAAATCCGAGGGAACAAGAGGCTCTCCGAGAGGTCGCGCCCTCATATTTACATAAAATCTTTTCCAAGTGCAGTAAAAGTGGATTTTACGCGCAATACCGCTCCTGGTAATTTTAATGGCGTTATAATATTCATGATTGCGGGTTTATTATCTTGCTCGGATAGAAAATAAACTTCTTTTATGACTTCCGTCGTAATAAATTTTCCACTATAGTAACTAGCTTTGTGCAGAGGCTTGGCAATTTTTGCGGGGGTTTGGCTACACGCGCTGATAAAATTATTATAGGTAAATAAATAAACGAGGTAATTAGGGCTTAGGGATTGTGAAATACTTAATTAATTATTACCTACTTGTCTTTTGAAAGTTCAGTTTCACGCAGCGTAACTTTGACATTGCATAGTAAACAAGTCCTAATTCAAATTAAAAAGCTGTAATTATTAATTTGCTTTATTAAATTATTCATTAGATAAGAAAATGTTAAAACGTTTATACGAGTCTTACTCTATATTTTTTAAAGATTCAGCAACATTTTGATACCTTCTACGTCACTATTAAAAAAGCATTATAACTTTTCATATGTGTATATCATCCTATATCCCTTTACTTAATATAGTACTCTGTAGAGCTATAGCGTATAGGGTATACCCCACTCACGCGCAAGCGGTCATAATCAAATAATGAAGTGGGCACACAAGCTCATTATAGTCCAAGACGCGGCGGAACGTTCGCAATGTCGATTGATTCCTGACCCCGTTGTGGCTTTAATTACGCCGGACTGCTGCCGCCTCTCGACCTATCTCGCTTGTTTGTGCCGTGTATAATTGGAGCTTTCAAGGTCGCCGCTGAATACTCACTTGAATCTGAAATAATACCTTTAATAAAAACTTGCAAGCATTTTCCGCGTAAATTGCGCATAAAACAGATCTCTTTCAATGCGTTTCATTGTTTTATTTACAATTCCATTTTTGCGCTCAGTTTTGTTGGTATTTCAATGGTGGTATTTCAACTCTACATTTTTGATGTCGTATGAAAGATTGAATGCGTTTTTTCGAAAAAATATTATAACTACATATTTTTACACATTGTTAAACAATATTGGTTGGGTAGAAAAGCCGCGTAGTTTCATTGTCAACAGCAGCAAAAAGCTCAGATTTCTAATTATATATTTGTAGAATTTGTTTAAAAGTTTTATTATGTCTATAGTGTGATTATATTATAAGACTTACCAAACTACATAATTGTGTTTTTAACAGTTAGTTTTGTACGGCACTTTAATAACAGCGACAGTTGCTACGAATATACTTAAAGCTCATTTAGCGCTTTAAACTTTTAATAACGCAATATTTGTGTACACGAAAACTTAAATGAAAGTGCAAACTAAATATGAAATGAAGGCATACACCGCTGCATGTTTATACGGAAGGAATAAATTCAGAGTTTAATTAACGCTTCAATGATCAAATGAATGGAGACAAATTTCGAACGGCTAAATATATAATGGCTAAGCGAAAGACTTTATGAATTTCATGTAATGTTTTGAAAGGAATTTTTTATTGAGAGAAACCGGTCAAGTGCAATAATGAGTCTATAGGTTGTGCTCATTGAAATTTTCATTCAATGGCTGTAAAAATAAAATGTTTTGACGCGATTTGCGAGCGCCATGAATAGATTCTGTTGAACTTCTTTAGAGCGATGATTAATTAATGTCCCGTTTAAAATTATTTGATGTTTAGGCTTTTTGTATGCTTACCTTGAACTTGTTTGATGATTTTAATGAAACTATTTACTTAGGAGCGACTGTGAAATAGGTCAAGTTTAAACCGTCTCAAGAATTTAATGAAGTGTATGTAACACATTTATAACAAAAGTGTGAATCAAACATAAATAATTAATAACAAAATTATATCGATTGTAATTGACATTATTTACATGTAAACGGTATGGCAATTCGAGACATTCATTACTTTTACTTGCAAAAATAAAACTCATGCAAGATAATATACGATATGTAAGAGAGTAAGAAAAAGTCTAGATCCGCATTTTCTTCCGACTTCATTTGCTTTTACACCAACCTAAATCTTTCGTTTCGTATGTAACTGAGAATGTAACCATGTAATTGTTTTCGGCAATATGTATTTTTCTTGTTTTCTTGGTCGGATTAACATTAATAACAAACAAAAGTACCTACATATAAAGAACGGGTGATATTTTAACATTAAACTAAATGGTAAGCATAAATTATGTAGCTTTTAATGTAATAATAAAGATAAAAATAAATACATATAATTGAGATTACGCGTAACACGATGAGAGCGAGGTTAACACATTCATTACCAGCCTTTTTGTTTAATTAAGTATTGTGTCGCGAAGATTTTCGATTTTAATCAGTTTAACTTATTTTGACACTTAATTAAGGTTCGGAGGATTTACATAAAAGTTCATTGTTGAATGAATGAATGAATGAATGAAAGCTTTATTGTACACACCAAAATAATGAAATAACATTAAGTAAAATATACATAAATTGTTTTATATTGTATAGCTGCTTTACCCGTTTGATATTCACGTCCCATCCCAAGATATATAAACATGACTTTTAATTAAAAAATTGTTTTATACATAAAACTGATTGATATTCCTAATGTTGGCAAACATCTTACATCCATGTTTTCAAATATTATCCAAATACAGTTTTTCATTCATTTTTAGCAGGCAAAACGCTTTTGTTTAATTAATTAAATATAATACCAAAGAGAATAATTGTATGAATAAAAGGTAAAAAACAGCAGGTAACACAAGCTGAAACAAAAACAGGCTTATCCAAGGTGAATGAAGCGGCAATCTTGAAAAAATACTTTCATTTGAAAATCCCATAATCCGCCATTTTAAATTGGACACAATAGCGTTGCAGTAATGGGATCGGTAAGCAAAGATTTTCCTTAAACAATTAAGGGCTCTACTACAGTATTGTATTTGTAGTTTATATTTTTATAAGGATTGAATTTACAAGTTTGAAAAATAATTTTGTAATTTAGTGATATATGAATGAACATTATGAATATTTAGAAAAATCTAATGTTCGGTGGAAACTACTGAAGAACTCCAGTTTTAAATTACGTGCTTTAAATCCGTTTTCACAAGAATATCGTTTAATTCAACTTCTATTTATAGCATGAATTGTTTGCTCAATATTATTTTAAAAGTACAATAAGAACATCTAATAAGTAAACTATTAAGTCCAAACAGTTTAGCAAATTGTTACTTTTATTGGGGTATTTTATTATAATAAGGGGCGAAATATATTTGTTTTTAGTACGGGTAAATACATTTCCTTCGTTTATATGATACTAGGTTTCCGCCCGCGGCTTCGCCCGCGCAGTCAAAGAAAAACCCGCGTAATTCCCGTTTTCCCGGATTGCGTCATTTTCCCGAGATAAAAAGTAGCCTATGTCCTTTCTCGGGTATCAAAATATCTCCATACCAAATTTCATGAAAATTGGTTCAGTAGTTTAGGCGTGATTGAGTAACAGACAGACAGACAGACAGAGTTACTTTCGCATTTATAATATTAGTATGGATTGTAAAGGTTCAGCTGTAACGGGGCTCAGATGAAATTGTCTTTAGAAAAGCTTTTTATTTATTATTCCTCGTACACTCGCCTGTTGTCTGTTTACCCGCATTGTCTCTTGTTTTTGGTTAATTATTGAAGTTTTTTACGTTATTTGTAGATGTAATTGCGTTATTTTTATTGTTTGAGTAAAAGTCAATGTTTTGAACCTTGTTTCCAAAATGTAGTTGGGGTTGGCCCACTTTATTGGTAAAGTGATTTAGTATTTTATCATTATTCAATTTAACTTATTTTAACTTAAAAATACATTTTGATATATTGTAAAAATATTTAAAAGTATACTTAGAATGGTCTCAATAATATGTATTAATTATTTAGTAATCTGTTATAATATAAAATCAAAAACACGGAAATAAACAGTTGACATACAGAAGCAGTCTACTATTTAAAGTATAGTCTAACTGTTAATCATAATAATTTAGAGTAACAAAGCGGGATATACCTCGTCTAAAAAGAAGAGAAAATTTTTATTAAAACACAGAGGAAAGTACTTAAAAATCAGGTGAGTCGCTGCCAAATTCGCGGTGAAAAAATGTATAAAATAACAAAGTTACTTGGCGGCGCTTTTGACCGACTTCGAAAGTGGATCAAAGCTGTTCGCAACAACAAATAAATAAAACATTCCGGTTTATGAATAAGTATAATTTTGTCAAACAGAAGGTGAGCACGTATTTTCTAAATGGACAGTTGCAAAGAAAAACGGATCCATCTGGGCGAACCGATGATGGTCGTAGACTTATAGGCGTCTGGATGCCGCCTGGGTATTTAACTGTTCGTACATTTTTGTTCTATGTTTAAGAAAATATCTATTTAGTTGAAAGGACAGTTATCTTACTTTAACTTACTTTACGCATGCTGTGTTTACCTATAAGTGTTTTTTTACATTGATCATATAAAATTGTATTTTAACTTTGATGTTTTATCTGTGATGTAAAGAAACGTTGGTAAATCAAATAAATAAAAAAATAAATCTTTGTTGTCTGAATGTGGAGCTTTGCAGCTTATAAATATTATTGTAGCTCGGCATTCTCCTTATTAATTTCCAGTAATTTGTGGTACAAGATTAACTTCACAAAAGATTTAAACTTTAAACTATTGCTGAACACAAAAGTGACTCCAATGTTCACAGAAGACCTTAGTATACAACATCATTTTTCAGATGAGTATACACAATCATTACCTGACTAGACAATAGCCAAACAAAGGTACCTTGTTTAAAAGAGCGTGTGCGTGTGCCTGCGGCATCCAGCGCTCTACGCGTGCGGCGGCAGACGAACCGCTACTCTACCGTCTCATTATTGGCTAAAACGTGAGTCGAATTCGCCATTTTCCGAATTCGATATGTTTTTTCAACAAATGAAACAAAGGCGTCGATATAAAGGGAACAATACTCGGGTTCGGCGCTATCTTCCCGATGCCTTTTTTAATTGAACGAAGGGTTTGTTTTGTTCCATTATCGTTAAATGGAAAAACATCGCTTTGGGGCTTTGTGTTATTATTAATAGCCGGCTAAATGAGATCGTATGTAGAAATAAAGCTAGCGGATATTGCGAGTCTTTCGTAAGCCTCCATTTTAGGTCGTTTCAATTAATTTGGTCTTAAGTTTGTTCTGTGTAAATCGAATTGTGCTTTTATTTTGTGTCCGAAATAGTTCTGGTAATTTAATGTTTTAAAGAAATACAAAATAATTGTACTTGAACAAAAACTTGTGGTTTTCAGTTTAGTAACTGCATAATACCTATATCAAGACTTCATGGTAACCCCCAGTTGTAAAACGTTAGACATTGTGAATTATGTCATTCATTAAAACAGACCATGAAATAGCAATTTTCTATAAAGATTTTGTACGAAAAAAAGCGATTAGAAATCTAAAAGGATTTCAAGGCACCGTCCGCGTCGGACACCGTGACTTGTCAAATTCAGAGGTCAAAGATTATTATCTCAGCGAGAGGAAGTCATGACAGATGAATGTTTTCTATTCCTTATTTTTAAAACGGCTGATAAAATGATACAATTAAAAAATTTAAAATTTAGATGAAAGCTTAAATATTTATACATTTTAATATGTATTTGTAACGTTTCCGAGTTTTAATGTAAGTAGTAAATGGATATATGGCACTGATTTTTAAAATTCTTTTAAAATAAGCAATCTACATACTATAAGTGAACAAATTGTGTTTATGAGTACTTAAACAAATCTTTAAACCTAAAGCCACATGATACATATTATGGACTTTATTTATCTCAGGTCAAACCGGGCGAAGCCGGAACAAACGCCTAAAGTGAAATAATCTAATTGGATTGTTTGAAATATTGGCTGAGTATATACAGATATGAACAGAAAGCCAAACAAATTCCATTTCCAAACATCCGAACTATTTCATCGGAGGCCCACTAAAATATTAATTATCTGTGTTTGTATTGTCGGCCATTTGTTAGCGGTTCAAGCACTGTGCCCGAATTCTAGGTAACAAGAACGAGCGGTAGCGAATATTGACAGAAATTTTCTAGAACCGACTCTTATCTCACTGACATAAAGTCGAAATTTGTTTACTGATAGGAAATATATCGATTTTCAAATCATATTAGAAGTGGAACACACATATATCAACACAAAATAAGGTATTGTTTTTATCAGTAAAGTTTAAATTAGTGACACACGTGTTTGATCATAAGCTTATAAAGAACAGAATAAATACTGCTAATATAACAGTGCATATTAGGTTCTATTTCTAAATAATTCACTATCCTTTCCAAATAAGTCTAAACAATTCTCATATCGCTTAGTGGTTTTTCGTTTGTCGTTTGTCGCTTGTCGCTATTCGCTATTCTTGTGACCATTACCTTAAAGACGGAGATAAATTTACAACCTGCCCTTGCGTAGGCACTTAGTAATAGGGGTGTTTAACATTAATTTATTTAGTGAACTTGAGTGCGTAATTTAAACGATGCTCTTTCCCTTTCAAAAGAAGAAGAAAGAAATAGTGGAACAAAGAAGATATATTTTCTTTCAGACAAATAACTATGAATTTTATTTATTGCCTGAACATTATTTTATTAGTCAAGTTCATGTTCATCTTGATATATGAAAAGCTCTTTAAATGAAAGGTGAAGAAAATTATTATCAAAACGAAATATTAAGCAAAAACATTGAAAGTATTAAAAAAGCAGCTAAAAATAATGTACATACTAGTACATTTGCCAACAAACTGGTAAAATGTATCCCTAAACAGAACTCACAACACACGAACGCTAGTAGCCAACCGTTATTCATCATTACCATCCACATTACATCTAACATTTTCGGCAGATATTAGTTCAATATATGTCGACATGTCGGTTAAATTGACTAGAACTTGTATGGCCACATAATTATCAGCACTAAATTCCACTGCAGGCAATTCATGCTAACATTTTGTTTCATTTGAAGTTTCCATAATGCCCATATTATATGGCTCGAGAGACTTTCAAGATATATTGCAGTCTTAAAATAATCTAGATTGCTAGAGGAATCTATAATAGTTTAACATTAAGGAAATACCTTTCCTTATTTCAGTATGGAATGAAATCTCCAATGATAGGTTGGGGAGCAGTGGATAGCATTATAACTTCTCACTATGATGTGGATCTCAGAACTTAAATGGATTTCTTATTTAAATAGAACTGCTGCTTTGAAACCAGAAAGAAACAATTAGAGCTGATATAATATTTGTAAGAATCTATGCATGCAATGATCTTTCTTATAAAAATTCCACTCCTGCTAAAACCACCATGTAAAATAACAAAGTATAAAGTATGCTAAGTCAATCAGTCAAACGACCCCCTTTCGGAGCTCAATTGCGTAGATATAGGAATCGATTCAGAGCGTTCAACGCATTCGAGAAAGTTGCCGTGCAAACAGAGCAAATCGCACCCGAACGTTTCAAGTGGTCCACAAATTTATAAACTTCGATTGTATGAGTTTCCAACTATTCGCCACGCCTCTTTGTCCGAATCGAAATTTGTTTTAACTCGTTCAAAATAATTTAGTGGAGAGCCATTTTGGAATCAACTATGAAAGTATTTGGTTAATAATTCAGGCGTCAATCCATGGATTTGTAGTGTTCCGGAAATTTGTTGTACACGTAGATAGCGTATATCATACATGCAAGTATAGTTTCATGCATTTCATGGGACATGATTTTATTATTAGGTAAAGTTGCTTTGTTATAATTGAAGAACTTTCAGAATCTATGCATACTAGCACTACACTTGAAGCAAATAAGAGATACTATTTATGTCTTAAAAATTATAAAAGAATTGTGTTATTATGACTGTCATAGAATACAATATATTATTATCTCATAATGGATTTTGCCAACTTGCACCGTCATATTGAAAACTTTTACAAGAAGGTGAACCAATATTATGCACTATAATTCTTCATTCATTCATAGTTTGGAATAAAATTTAAATTGCTATAATCCCATTTTACTAATACCTTATACTATCTTAAACTCTTTTAATAAAATCCACTCGAATACTCTTTTTCTTTGAATATATTTTAATTACAAAACTTAAATCATAGAAGTTGCAATCTATGACGAGGTCGAAGTTTTTAATTAAAGTTCACTCAAACTAGATTTAGTTGAAATAAAAGATGGTTTCAAGTTAAATACGTTTCTATATATTATTATATTCAAGAATTTAATGGCGTATAATTATGACATGTTTACAAAATATACATAACAGTTCTATGAACATAATTTTATGTCATGGTTATACGCAACTGCTGACTCACTTGTAAAATAAACAAATTATATTTTTATTGCTATCAGTAATTGCTTATTTAGTAAACTAGACAAGTTCTGTATACAAATATAGCATTTAAAAAAGCAGACACTAAAACCAATATTTTCGTCGAACTAACAGCCTCTGACGGAATATTAAAAAAGCCACAACACGGATTTACGCTATACATGCCTATAAATAATAATTATGTACATCCTAAATGCTATTATAAATAAAGGAGGATCTTGTTAATGCTCGAAAGGATCCAAAGGTCCAAACAGGCATCGTTAACCACATTAGAACAAAAATTGCAAAGTTGTGCGAACTGAGACCCTCGTAAGCCTCTTATCGCATGCCTCTGCTCATATGCACACTTTTGATGTGGTTCCACTGAATATCAATTGAAATATTATTATACTTGCTTTGAAATATAGGATATTGTTGAAATATATTTTTAAAGAAAAGCTCCCGAAATAGGAAGTTCTCAGGTCGTAGCGTGTATTTTAAAATTTCGAAGGAACACTTGAATTGTAGAATGTAGAGCACTCCTTGCTTTGTGTGTTTATAAGTGTTATCATTTATCAATGAATTTGTTAATAATGTAATGGTAATATAATAATATGTTTATTTGGCTTCCACAGCGCTTATTACGTGAACTTATAGGTCATAATATTTAAGCTCGGTATCTAGAACTAATCAAAGTGTTTGTCTCGTTAATATTACCGAAACACAGCTAACAACAGAAAATTTATGTAGCATTGAACAATGTAAATAAAAAAAACCTCCTAGTGTTGGGAGAACAGCCTACGCTGATTATTATCATTTCAATTCAATGATAATAATTTAGTTGCTGACACTATTTATAAAGACAACATATATAATTAAAAAATGAATAAAGTACGAAATTTTCCTTACCTGAAAACTCCATTAATAATATACAGTTACATAACAGAACAAAATCTGAGTCAAGCTTCCCGAATACTATAAATAAATATCGTTGTACAAACACCGCATAAAAGGGTTCGCAAATGATTTATCTCTTAAAATGTATAACCCACTTTCATATGAACTCGCAATCTCCAATCTTTTTTAACTCGGAACTTCAATCGAATGTATTAAAGAAAAATAACAATAGAATCGAATTTCGCGTGCACCGATAAATCATCCCCGTCTCAAGTTATTGTAATCTCAGCACATTCAATAAAACCCATAAACGACTTGTCTGTTTGTCGCACGCAACTTTCGTCCTTATTGGCTTAAGTATAAAACTGTTGACAGACCAATATGAATTGCCGCTCCGAGAAATCTCAATAATTGTGTTTTCACAGTATTAGCGTGAATTGTGAGATTTATTTGACTTGCATTTGTGGTTTTAAAATGTATGTTTCTTCCTGTTTTGGTTTAATGATGAACTAATGTGAGGTTCTCTTTGCAGATAAAAGTTGAGTTTTAATGAAAAATCTTTTTACATTTCACATCATTTATAATTTTGTCGACTTCATCACCTCGTAATCTAATTGTAAAAATATTTTTTAAAGAATAAGTTAAATAATAGTTAGTCATGTCTTGCAAGCGAATGGATTGATATTTATCTTAACTACTTATTAGGTATTTGGGAATGAATTCTTCATTATACTTAATTATTATTTCAAAGTGAGTATTGTAAAGTAAATGTGAAGTAGAAATTAATTTTGAAATCCTTATTCAGTACCTAACTGCTAAGCTTTTGCATTAAAATTTGCAAAAAACGATAAATACCTAATATGTAATAATACCTAATAATACCTGATCATGTACCTACACATGTCTGTACATACGTAACATTTGTAAATGTCAATCAATGAGTCCCAAAAATGTTGCGCGGTGAAGTTAGCCACAGTTCATTCTACGCGCTGGCGGATCGCCAACATCTCCTGTTTATTGTAAATAAATGTCCAAAAATCTACTGTAAACTTTGTTCTAATCCCTCGCAGTATTTACTGAACCTTCTGCCAATATAATGCGCTGAATATTTTTAAATATCTAGAGGTGTTTTAAGCTTAGCGTAGGTGCACTAATTAAGTTTTAGGCTGTTTTTATTTAAAGAATCTTTACAACTCTACGTAATTCTTCTCACTCCTTTATAAAAGGAAATAATATTTCTAAGAAATGTACCTATATACAAATTAACGTTAATTATATTTCACTCTATTATATTACGTAAAACAACGGTTAGTGTCATTGAAACAAGAAGATACACATAACAAATTAATAACTTAAAAATTAAGTCAAACTTTCAAAATCACTATAAGTAATTAGTTTGGAAAATATTTGTTTATTAGCGGCCCGCCCCGTCTTCGCCCGTGGTACATATTAACTACTTTTTCTCTACATAAGAACCATCCTCGTACTTCAAGGAATATAATAAAAAAATAATTATCGAAATCGGTTCAGCCGTTCACACGTGATGCCGTGACAACGCGAAACGGGTTTCATTTTTGTATATTATATAGATTTAATAGAAGCGTGTTTTATAGCTGATCAAAACAGGAGTGTCTGTGACTCGTGACATCATTTCATTATCCAGAACCATAAAGCAGTAACGGGCTAACTTGGCCCGTATTCATTAAAAATAATAAATTATCTTTTACGACGCCACCGTCGCTACACGAAATTATCAAAGCTTTATCGCTGAAACTATTGTTTTTCGGATTACCTTTTTAGGTCTTAAAATGCTGAGAAGATAGCGATTAAAACTAGAAAGTTTGTGGGAATGTTTATGACTCCATTTTCAGTAAAAATGACTAATCGGATTTGGATGCATTTTGACAGAAAAACAGACAATAGATTCAAAAAGCACATAAACTCAAACTCAAACATCTATTTAGGGCCGATTTTTCAATGCTTGGATAAAACTTATTCGTCGAATAATGTATAAAACTACCATTTTAAAAACGTATTCTAATTGCCCGTATTTGACAGTTTACGTGACATTTTAATATTATCGTGTAATACTTTATTAGACGGATAAGTTTTATCCAAGCATTGAAAAATCGGCCCTTATTCAATTAGACTTCTTTTAGAAGCACTTTCGAATCGTCATTACATATTTTTAACATTTACCACATACTTATTAATATCGGGACATCTGATGAACTTATAAAATCAATAACAACATAATATTTATTTGGTAAATTGTTTTATTTCTATACTTACATTACAAGAATTTAAATACAATGAAATAACAATGCTGTAGCGAATAATACCTTCTTACCAAATAGCTGCTAATTTAAAGTTGAAACTCATTTTTCAAATAGCTGCAATATTTATACAAGTTTGAAATTAGTGTTTTTGAATCTGAGCTATTTACTTTGAAAGTCGAATTCACAGATACGAAATCAAAACAAACATAAGTTAATTTAATTTTATAATGAATGTTAATTTTTGCTGCCGCCGTATCTCTTCATAATGTTATAAAGTATTAAGTTTGGAATAGATATCTCCGAGCACAATAATATGATCTGTTTAAAATTCTTGTCGGTTCGTGACACCCGGTAAATAACTATACCTACCTATGTAGGTATATGTATGAATAAATGTTTGTCTGTATGCCCTTTAAAGAATTGTAAGCTATGTATTTGTCATGATGATCATGTGATGATCTTCAGCAAAGTGTTGTGCATGAGCCCACGAAGGTTTCTGAGTTGGTACAACGAATCCAGTGTATCACAGACCTAGCCGAGGTGCACAACTTTTTTTGTAAATAACTGCAAACTTAAAGCTTTCAGTCAAACAACTCTTATCGATTCAAGGATAATACTCATGGTATAAGACATTACCCGGGTCTCAAGTTACACGGTTCGGAGTGTTAAAATAAATCAGCGAGCGGTGTGGAAACTCGCATAATGATCTGAGACGAGTTCTTACAGGCATTTGTTCATGATAATGACACTGTGCATATTCATAAGGCCGTGTTTACGTTGTAGCTAATGTGCCCGTTTTAAACGTAGCTTTGTACCAATGTTCTAATGGATTTTCTCGAACCTTCCATTGCGTTTATTTTAGTATTGGGTGTTACAGAGCTAAAGACATGCTTATTTTGTTTATAAATGAGTTATGTTTATGAAATAAATTGTAAATGTGTTATTTCTCAAGTTATTTGACGCAAGGAAAAATAGCTGGAATAATAAAGTAGGGATGTTATAAGACAAGGGACATTGAAATGGGTAATAATAAAATATGTAAAAGTATGAAAATAACATTCACAGTATCAGGTACAGTTAAAAATATTGAGTCAAGTTATTACAACGTCCAACATCTAGCAAAAATACATTATGTGTAAAAATTATCTAGATATTATGTACCCTCAAACGAGTATTCACAAAAATACAACAAAACAACAACAACTGAACCTCACGTACCAATTACCATATAACGCAGAATATATTAACATTTCCTTACAGCTAATAACACCGAAACTCACAATAAATACGCAAAAACACAAAAACAAAAAGCGGCGCGGTCATGTCTCTCCCGAAACGCATAAAGTTTCACTCGGAGCGGGTCGGATCCATTAGCAGGCAAACTTCCGTACTTTCTTAATTAAAAAACATAAAATATTATTCGACTTCGTGAAGGGATGTTAAATTGAGTTAGCTAACAAATTAAACATTTCAAAGGAGGTGAGAATAATTATTAAAAATTACTCGAAGAACAAACAGCGCACCCTCGATGGCTAATAGCTGTAACTTGTTAATTAACATCCAAACTGTAATTAAAAATTGTTCCTTATACAGTGTACAGGGTATCGAAATAATTAGACTGTTTTTAGAAATTTTTGTTCGGCTTAGGGCCGATTTCTCAATGCTTGGATAAAACTTATTCGTCGAATCCATACTAATACTATAAATGCGAAAGTAACTCTGTCTGTCTGTCTGTTACTCAATCACGCCTTAACTAATGAACCAATTTGCATGAAATTTGGTATAGAGATATTTTGATACCCGAGAAAGGACATAGGCCACTTTTTATTGCGAAATATGTACAATAATATTATGTAGTAGTTAATAATATCAAATCTTTTTTATTTCTTACTTTTCCGTTTTTGAAGTCGGTTGTTTTTAACGCAGTTATTTTTATTTAATACTTTTTAGTGTATTTTTCAACACGAATCAAACGAGCCCAAACTCGATAAAGTTGAGTCAATATATTACTGAGTTCCTATGGCCACCTTCCGATTCCATCATCAAATCAGCTTCATGTCATGATAATGTTTCATCGCTATCAAATTTACATATAATTTTCACAAAAAGCTCTAATCGCACGGAGAGCTTAATTTTCACAAAAAGCTCTAATCGCATAGAGAGCTTAATTTTCACAAAAAGCTCTAATCGCATGGAGAGCTTAATTTTCACAAAAAGCTCTAATCGCA